>JBBIGA010167950.1:0-16775 GCA_037576975.1 Alestes dentex | reverse complement strand
GCAGCTGACACTTAGCTGGCAGGCACTGTACCCGAACGGCTCCTGTCACTGTTTAGCGCCACTAGCGACAGTACAATAATTGCTTTCTCAAATATTATTTTAAAGAGATCTACAATCAGCAACAATAACACCATTTGTAGTCATACAAAGATTAAAGTCCTCAATTTATTTATGTATTCCAGTCTATCGTAGCTGATGCACAGAATTTCTGGTTTACCTCCAGGAGTGGTGGGTAGGTGTCTCTCTACCACAGCAGGCACTGTATCTGAACAGCACCTGCCACTGTTAAGCGCCACAAGCGACAGACAGAAGTGACAGCTGCCGCTACCTGCCATGTGATGTCACTTCCGCCTGCCAGCTGCCATTTTGGGACTGAACCCTTACTGAAGACATTGTCAAGAATGGCAAAATTACTCAGAGAGGATGGTGCATGACACATATAGGGTGATATTAAGTAATAAAACAGTGAATGCTATGAAAATAACCCATTATAAAATGTATGTGTGATGCTCATAGTAGGCCTATTCCGTACAAAGGCATCCCTGTTCAGTGTGTTTGAAAAAAAGAGCTTGCCAATTATATGTCACCGTACTGATGTACTAATTTCTGTGTTCCAAGGTGTGCATGTCTGCCCTCAGACGACTGAAGGACAGCGGAATGTGAATTGGTGGTCGTCATCGATTTGTTGTAATTGATGAAAGCAAATTCACCCAGAAAAAAGAGGTAGCCTACTGGTTGTGTATTTGTTTACCTCTGTCCCACAACACAATCACAGTTAATTAGTTGTCATTCATTGTCCTTGTTCCCACCCCTTACTTTTCAGTATCACTGTGGCCGCTGCGGTACAACTTGGTGTCGCAAGCGCATGTGGGTCTTTGGGATGCTGGAAATTGATGGTCACTCCAGAAGACCCATTTTGAAACTTGTCAGGAATCGCTCAAGGCGGACTCTTATAAGACAAATCCGAAGACACGTCAGGACCAATGCATCCATCCTCACAGATGAATGGCATGCCTACAAGAATCAACTATCCCAGTATGAATATAGGCAATTCTCAGTCTGCCACAAGCAACACTTTGTAAATCCAGAAACAAGTGCACATACTCAATATATTGAACGAGCATGGCAGACATACAAAAACCAAATATGGCGTCTCAGGGGGAATCGAAACCCTCAGTCCCTCAAAACACACCTTAATATGATTTAATGGTACTACTGGTTAAGGAATCCGCCATCGTAATGGTGTGCTGGGTAGACTCGTGCATGATTTTAAAAAACTGCAGAAATGATGGCAATGAAATGGCACTAGTATTTTAGACTAGTATTTTAAATGTGAATTGTTTGTGTGTTCCACAGTTAGGTTAGCTGGCATCGGTTACATGTGCATGTATTATGGTTTTGCAGCATTCATTGATGAAATAAACTGTTGTTTTAAGTCATGACTGAGTATAGTGTTTGTTATTAGTTGAAATTAGTCTCAGTGTTACAGAAATGTGAAATGTACAGAAATAGGACCTACATGATAGTATAATGGTGCTTAATGACATGTTCAGGAAACATCTCAGATGGTTCACTGTACTTTGGGTCAAAGGTAAGTATTAATGACACTGTCAGGAAAGTATTTTGGTGTGTAATAGTTCTTTGTGACAGCTTAATGACAAGTCAGATCTGTACCACTGTAGTTGAGGTCCAGGAAAGTATTCATGACACAAGTATAATGGTGTCATGACAGCCAATTGATCAGGCCCATCATTTCACAAACCTAGAAGATAAGTCAGGCCAAACACACTTGAACTGGTTCATATAATAATTTAACAATGTCAAGTTGTCATGACAAAGACACCATCACACAATGTCATCTTGGCTAATGTCAAGTTGCCATTATGATGACACCCAAACAATGTCATCTTGACATTCCAAAAACCAAATGACACATTATGACAACAGTCATAAACATCAATAATGTGTCATTAATGTGCATGACATGTGTCATGTCATTCTTATGACGGCTACATGTCAGCCTTATGTAGACCCCTTCAAATAAAGTGTTATCACCACATTTAACATAAATTCTGAACTTTGCTGCAAAAGAGTATGCGGACCCATTAACAATTACTCGGAGTCAGTGAACTGGCATAAAAAAGTCAGAACTGACAACTCCTTAAAGTAGCATGTGTGCATCAGTATGGATGGGAGGACACGTGCACACCTATAATTTACACAAAAGTGGACGCATTCTTTTTCCCTACCAGTCAAGTTTTGAATCAGTGTCATGGACGTCAAATGAAGGCGTGAAACCATCAAACTTACCTGACTCAGACCAAGAATTGAACATTCATGATCACGAACACACCCCAGGCACTATGTTTGCCTAAAAAGTGCAATTAGTTAAGTTTCTGGCCAACTTGAACATATTAATGACACTGAATATGTACGTTCTCTAGCACTGTGTCTGTAACTAATTTGACCATATACTCCATTTAATCTGTACTCTTTTTCTAACAACATAATCACAATGAGATTTTATTTTGCATTCTTTATATCTTTCCATCCCATTAAATTACAATTACCTTTGTATTTCACTGGTCTTATAAAAGTGGAGTAGGTTTAAGAAAAAACAGCTGCAAATTTGTCAGTTATATGTACATATGAAATGTTATCCATACATGTGCAAATACATCTATAATATTACTCGTTTGCTTTGCTTTTGATTTAGAGGCAGGGTTTCAAAAGCTATGGTTTCAGCGGGTTTGACCTGTATGAATGAAAGATTAAATTTCAATATTTGACATGACTATATTGAATAGCACAGCATATCAAAGATTTTCATGGGCTATTACAAACACAGTTCACAGTGTTGTTATAAGTCTGTTATTTATCCAGAGAGTGCATCACTGCATTACTATTTACAATATGGGAGAGGTTGTACTTCATGGAGAGTATTCAGTTATGGGCTATTATTACTGACAGGTGTGTTCCAGTCTCAGTGTGTCATCCCAACGTCATGTGCAGACTGTCTTTTCTGTATAAAAAGCTGCCAGTACTTGGCTGTAAGTCACAGGTGCAGGGCTGCTGTAACTTTGTGGACTTTTCTACAGGCTTTCTTAAACCATCAGTATTAGCATCTTCGGTAAGTAAATGAACTAATGTTGAGTAATAAAAAATGAAGGGTGAAATTTTAATGAAAGCAGTATGATACAATTATTTTGAATCTTCACTTCTTCCAAAACTTCTTCTGGTTATAAATGCAGTTAAGAGATACAGTTTTGTGTATACACTCTTAAATAATATCTCTCCTGAATTTAATTAATTTTATTTATTTATTAAAAAAAAAAAAATCACTGAGGTGAAAATAAATATTACACTCAAGATGAAAGACATGATTTTTTAATAACAATCTAAACAGAGAAGTTTATTAGAAGAAATGTAATTGAGAACAGTAACTCCACAGAAGAACTTTATGAGAGAAGATAGGCTGTATGCTTAAAATCTTTTTATGGCTGTTTTAATCATGCTTTCAAATGTCTTATTTGCTATAAGAATTACGAAGCAAAACCAGAAGCAAAAAGAAGAACATCCAAAGATGCGTGGCAAAATGCTGAGTCTTCTTTTCTTTCTGATTGGTGAGTTTCCACCCTAGTGCATACTTGAAATAAGAAAAACAAATTCAGAGGGTAGTGGCAGTAACACTTTACATCTTACCTACAGCAACTGCAGCTTCAGCCAACTTTGCTAGTGCCCAAATCACAACAGCCACCACTGTTTCTGGATCTGTAACATCCACATCCGAATCTACAACCTCATCTGGAGCCACAACTACAGCTGGTTCTACAACCTCATCTGGAGCCACAACCACAGTTGGTACTTCAACCTCATCTGGGGCCACAACTACAGCTGGTTCTACAACCTCACCTGGGGCCACAATTACTACTGGTTCTACAACCTCATCTGGGGCCACAACAATGGCTAGTGCTTCAACCTCATCTGGGGCCACAACCACAGCTGGTTCTACTACCTTATCTGTGGCCACAACTACAGCTGGTTCTACAATTTCATCTATGGCCATAACTACAGCTGGTTCTACAGCCTCATCTGGGGCCACAACAACAGCTGGTCCTACAACCTCATCTGGGGCCACAACAACGGCTGGTGCTTCAACTTCATCTGGGGCCACAACTACAGCTGGTTCTACATCCTCATCTGGGTCCACAACCACAGCTAGCACTTCAACCTCATCTGGGTCCACAACTGCAGCTGGTTCTTCAGCTTCATCGGGGCCCACAACAACAGCTGGGGCTTCAACCTCATCTGGGTCCACAACCTCAGCTGGTTCTACTACCACAACTAGGTCCACGTCTACAACACGTACTTCTACAACTGCATCATCAGCTACAAGCATAATCGGCTGCAAGACACCACTGTATGCTGTATGTCTCATCATTGTCTTACAAATGCTGAGCTCTTATTAATCAGTGGATTCAGAAAATATTTGTCATCGTATAATTTTTTTTAACTAAGTTATTTTAGTCTACTCACATATTGTTGGCCATGTGGGTGAATTAATAAAACCTAAGCTGTAATTAGAATGCCAGCAAACATAGTATTCTACTTTTGTGTATTTATTTTTGTAATTCCAAAATGTTTTATGCATTTTTCTACTACTCAAAAAGTATGATCATACATGTACATACAATTATACATGGTTACAGCTTTTTATCTCCAGTTTTAATAATTGAAAGAACATAGGACATTCAGAAAAAAACTTTGGATCTATAGTTTCATTTATACACTCAAATTAACATTCAGATATATGATACCGTTAAAAAAACAGTTGAAATCATCAAAGAACACATACTATAAGGTAGTATAAAGGAGATTCTAAATTAAATTCATTTTGTTTAATTGTTTTAAATTTGCTGATATGTACATTTTTATATGAGTAACTCCTTTATGACACTGAAATATATAGAAATTTTGTGCACAGATATGTACAGTTTTAAACACTAATAAAAATCATAAAAACACTGCCAGAGTGAGTGACGCCCTGGTATGCATGATGGGTCAGGCCTTTTGTTGTTGAACTTCTCACTCCCAGAACATAAGCGGTCATCAGAGGCAGTGAATGTCTCATATCTATTGCATAAGACAACCCATTGATGAGCCATGAGGGCAAGAGCAGGCGTGTTATAACTGGGATGTGTAGACTCTCACGTACATAGAACAGTCTTAACATTACCACCTTCTGCCCAATGTTGTGGCAGTGGCACTTACGCCTTCGGCAACCACAGACAAAAACCTCTGCAGTACCCACCAGCTGTACTATAGATACTGCTTCACACCACTGGGGCTTCTGCCAGTACTGCTACTGCTTCTACCTTCATCTCTGCCATTCTCATGACAACAACTTACACTCCAGCACCTTCTACTCTACTCAGTTTTAAAACTCAAAATCTTAAAACTCAGAGCCCCTCTCTAAGATTTATCCAGTAATTAATTTGAACATATTTAACAACCCTCTCAGCAAATAAAATCCACAATCATAGCTCACAACAAAGTTTCGATATAAAATTACTTCATTTTTCAGTGGAAAAAAAATCTATTGTCAGCTCACTGATGTTAGCTTAAATATGGCACCACAGAAATGCCATACACACAAATAAGTTTTTCCTACTTTGTAGCATTATCATTGTTATTTCACCTGTACATATATATGAACATTTTCTTTTTTTCTTAACTTGGAGAAAATTAAATTAATCTAAAAAAATAAAGCTTGAAGATTAAAATGAGCAGTCAAAACTGAACTAAAATGTCTGACACAAAGTAATCTAAATATATGTATTTAAAAATGTCCTAAAATACTGATTACACATGTCAATAGAATGAGTTTTGTCATGTTTTGGTGCCAGTGACTGGACAAGCCTGTTTTTGAACTGGTCACTCCCAAAACATTGTATACAAGTCAGAGGCAGTGTGCAACACAACACACTGATGAGCCATGAGAACAAGACTGGCTCTGTTCTAATTGGAGGTGTCTGCCCTTCGGGCTGAAGATCGAGACTGGAGGTATTCCTAACGGAAGTACAAGATAACACTTTTGGGAACACCAAATGTACTGTAGCTGCTGCTTCAACAACAACAACTGTGACTTCTTCCAGTACTACTATTGTATACCTCTTCAGTAACCTCTGCTACCTCTGCCACCGCAAAGTCTTTCGCCATTGCACCATCAACTGTAGCTTAAGTAAATCCATCAAAGTCAAATGCAATGATTACAGAACCGGCCTACTTATGACTAGGTGCCTTGCCACCATATCAGTGACAGATTAGTGGTGTGGTTAGCACTATTCATTAATATGAACTTCAATCTTTTAATTCAACTGCATATTAATTCTATTTTTTCATCTTATACAAATGGCTGTGTAACTAAAACAGTATTTTGACTTATGACTGGAGCTTCCACTTTTTTAGTTTTGCTGAACATTTGAATTAAACTTCTAATAAACTAAAAATTACAAAACAAGGTTTTCCTCAACGATTTGTCACGGTTCTGGTCTGCTACCACAAGGGGTCGCTACAGGCTGTGGTCAATCCCGCCTGCGACCACGGGAGGGCGCAGCCTCCCCTCCTGAGAACTCCCACCCACCTGTTCCGTGTTATTCCGTATTGTTTAGTTGTCTATCACTGTCTATCTAATCCTCACCTGTTCTGTATGTCAGTTCATTAAACATGTTGATTCATTGGTTCCTGGTTTGCTCCCCTCTGCTATTTATGTTGGTTAGTTTTTAGTTCTAGTCATGGGAGCATACTCACCCTTACCTTTGCCCTTTCCTTATTCTCACGCTTGGCCCCCGAGACAGTTTTCTATTTGTGATTCCTGAATTTGTAATTAAAAGACCTTCCTGCTTCCACGCCGGCGCCCCAACAGCCGGCTTCCACGCTGGCCTCAACCCCTCAACAGCCGGCATCAACTCAACAACAGCCGGCTTCCACGCCGGCCTCAACGCCTCAACAGCCGGCCTCAACTCCCCAAACACCGGCTTCTTCTACAGCCGGCCTCCACGCCGACATTCTTCACCCAAACGCCGGCTTCCCCGCCGGCCTCGACTCCCCAACCGACGGCTTCCCAGCGCGCCGCTCGGAGGTCTCAGCACGCAGCTCGTCGCCAGCCTCAACTCCCCAAACGCCGGCTCCCACGCCGGACTCAACTCCCAAACAGCCGGCTTCCACGCCGGTCTCAACGCCTCCACCGCCGGCTTCCACGCCGGTCTCGGCCCCCCAACAGCCGGCTTCTCTACTGGTCCCGGCGCCCCAACAGCCGCCTTCCACGCTGGTCCCAGCGCCCCAACCTCCGCCTTCCATGCCGGTCCCGGTGCCCGGGGGGGGGGGGGTACTGTCACGGTTCTGGTCTGCTACCAAGAGGTGTCGCTACAGGCCCGGGACTGTGGTCAATCCCGCCTGCAACCACGGGAGGGCGCAGCCTCCCCTCCTGAGAACTCCCACCCACCTGTTCCGTATTATTCCGTATTGTTTAGTTTAATCACTGTCTAGCTAATCTTCACCTGTTCTGCATGTCAGTTCATTAAGCATGTTGATTCATTGGTTCCTGGTTTGCTCCCCTCTGCTATTTATGTTGGTTAGTTCTTAGTTCTAGTCATGTGAGCATACTCACCCTTACTCTACCCTTGCCTTTGCCCTTGCCCTTGCCCTTTCCTTATTCTCACGCTTGGCCCCCGAGCCAGTTTTCTGTTTGTGATTCCTGAGTTTGACCTTCCTGCATCATGTCAGTCCTCACCCGTGCTTCCTTTTGCCCCTTCCTGCGTGGACAAGGCAGCACTGTGACACGATTAGACTTTTCTACTGAACACTTTATTTAAATAGCAATGCAACAGCAGCCAGTTAATTATTTCGCAAAATATTTACCCTCATACCCTTGACTTTTAAACCATACAACCAACTAATCAATCAATCAGCTATTGCTTCAAATTTAGTCAGAAAATACCTAAAGACAATTCTCATACCTCACATTATATGCTGTCACATCTATGCACAGGGTGGCACCTGCAAATGTCATTTTGACATGGGAGAAATGTACAAAGGAATGTTAAGAGCACCTTGCATACATTATTAAAATTGTATTTTATCAAATGACTCATAATATTCTGGAGCAAATGAAAAACAAAGATATGTACATTCTTTATAAACTCTTGTTCAATATGTGTGATCACAACGTATATGTCATTTCAGCTCTAAACTAGAAAGCGAATAAGAATTCAAAGAGTGTTTGGGTTGTGTATGATATTTTGCCAGAATTATCAAATGTTGTTGTAATCAAACATGTTCTAGCTAAAGTTTTTATAGTACTAATCAAGTGACCAACAGTGAATCTTTTAGGCCATTTAACATGTTTGGCAAATGTTTTTTTTCCTTGAATTGTGTAAATATTATGACATTTAAACTTATTCCAGACAAATAATTTGATCTAAAGCAACTATTAGTGATATATTTGTTTTTGTACAACAATAACAAAAATATATTATTGTTAATATTAGTATTAATAATAACACCATCATAGTTATGTAATGAAACATTATGTGGGCTTATTTGCTTATGAATGTAGGTACAGTCTGTTACCCTATACTACAAAAGGGATTGATTCCCTTTAAACAAAACAACCACAATAAACATGTACAAAATGTGAATGTGAATATGTTTCTATTTATTCTGAAAAAAATATTGTGCCTGGGGCCATTTTTGAGAGCCCTTAGCAACCGCACTTGTGGGTCCCCCCTCGCCTCAGTTAATTTATACAATACTATATTCAATGAGCCCGGTCTCACGTGTTTTCGTACAGCCATCTTCATCCAGTCTCTTTTTCGTGCTAGGGCAACGCTTCACTACCCAGACAGGAGAGAAATGAGTTGATTCCTAACCTTACCCTAACCCTAGCCCTAACCCTAACCTTAAAGAGTGGTGGAAACTAGGTTAAGAAGAGATGTGGTGATCAGTGAGCAGCAGTATGGTTTAGAAAGACCACTAGAGATGCAATGTTTCCTCTGAAGGTGCTGATAGAGAAGGTCAGAAGGAGTTGCACTGTGTCTTTGTGGATTTGGAGAAAGCATTTGACGTGGTGCCCAGGGATGTGTTGTGGTATTGTATGAGGAAGTCAGGAGTGGCAAAGATGTATGTGAGAGTGGTACAGGATATGTACGAGAGCAGTGTGAAAGCAGTGAGGTCTGCCGTAGGAGTGAATGATGCGTCTAAAGTGTTCACCAAGGATCAGCTCTGAGGCCTTTCCTGTTTGCTATAGTGATGGACAAATTGACAGATGAGATCAGACAAGAGTCCCCCGTGGACTATGATGTTTGCAGATGTTGTTTTGATCTGTAGTGAGAGTACAGAGCAGGTTGAGATATGCTCTGGAAAGGAAAGGAAAGAAGGTCAGTAGGACTATGACAGAATACCTGTGTGTGTATGAGAGGGAGGACAGTGGAACGCCGAGGATGCAGGGAGTAGAGCTGGCGAAGGTGGAGGAGTTAAAATACTTAGGGTCAACAGCCCAGAATATGTGAAAGAGAGGTAAAAAAGATACACGCAGTGTGGAATGGGTAGAGAAGAGTGGCATGAGTGATTTGTGACAGGCAGGTACCAGCAAGAGTGAAAGATAAGGTGTACTAGTGGGACCAGCTATGCTGTTTGGTATGGAGACAGAGGCACTGACAGCTGTGGACAGTTGGGGACACCAACAATCTGATCAGGAATGTGGGCTCAGTGGTGGCTGAGAAACTTGAAAACTATGTAACTGTGGCTGAAAGGAGAACATTGTCTAGAATGCAGTCCAACATAGACAATACTGATCGCCCACTCCACAGTGTTGTGGTCAAACAGAGTGCACTTTCAGCCACAGACTCACCAGCACTTTATAACTCCTCCCCTGTCACACACCCACCCATCAGACTCCAAAATTCCTCCCCCCGTCACACACCCACCCATCAGATGCTATAACTCCTCCCCATCACACACCCATCCATCAGACTCTATAACTCCTCCCTCCTCACACACCCATTAGACTCCATAACACCTCCCAGTGTAAAGTGACCACATGTCATACATCAACACTCAGTGTAAACAGCACAAAATTCTTCCTCTGCATGTATCCCATTCACCAAGTGAAGCTGTAGGCAGCCAGGAACACAGCCCAGAGAGCAGTGTGTGCGGACGGTACCTTGCTCAAGAGTACTTCAGTGGTGCCACTAGCAGTCCTGGGACTCAAACCCACAAACTTCACAGGGACAATTCCCTAACCACTAGGCCATCAGCCGCCCTGTCACATACTCACCCATCAGACTAACTCCTCCTCCTGTCACACACCCACCCATCAGACTCCCAATAATACAATAATACAATAATCTGTGCACTGACCTACTGTTATCCAGATGTGCTTAATCATTATCATTATGTGCAAAATCTTTTTTATGTGCAATAGTCTTATCATGTGTAATATCACTACTTTTGTCATTATTTTGAGCAATTATGTTATGTCGTAAATTACAGCAGTTATTTCATTTATTTATCTATAGCAGGGGTGTTGAACTCCAGTCCTGGAGGGCCGTGGTCCAGCATGTTTTGGTGATTTCCCTGCTCAGAAACACATGCTTCACCTTGCCGGTTAATTGTCAGGTTCAGTGAATGTGTTTGAGGAGGAGTACCATCAAACTGTGCTGGACCTCCAGGACCAGAGTTTGACACCCCTGATCCATAGTATGTATATCCACCTCTCTTACTGACCACTGCATTTTGTGTACATAGCATAATATATATAGTATAGAGTATTTTCAGAGGATTTTCTGGAGAGGTTTATTTTGACCTTTTGACTATGTATCTCCATGTGTCTGTGCAGTCGTAGTATAAAGCAGTTTCTTCCGGGATCAATAAAGCTTTCTGATTCTGTGTCAGAAGGGCGAGAGTAAGGGAGAGGTAAGGGGAGGACGCACTCAACTGATGAATACGATTTTAATAAAGAATACACAAGACAGAAAACAGAATAACCCCGGCTCAACAAACAAGGACAGGACGGGACGCTCAGACCCATGCTCCCCAAACGAACAAAACAAAGAAAACACAGGAACGCTGGCTAGAGCCCCGGAGGCTCGACACGGCCAGGAACATGGGACCAGGCAGGGGTGCGAGACGCGCTACCCCTCAGGGCAAAACGGGGGGAACACAGGCCTGGAAGACAAAACAGAGACCAGGGTTCGACAGGGGTCAGACAAGCAGGGAACGTGGACAGAAACGCGGCAGGAGAGACAGGCGGGAGAAACCAGAGAAAGGTGAGAGTAAAGACAAACGAGAACAGAGCGGAGACAAGCAGGGAGTGTGGAAAAACCAGAAGCAGCACAGGCGAGGAAAGGTAGACAAAAGAAGACGAGACTCGGAACAGGCATGGAATGGTAGACAGAAGGCGACAAGGAAAGACAAGAGAAACCGAGAAGCGACAAGCATGGAAAGAGAAAAGACAACGAGAAGACAAATACAAACTCAAAGAGACTGGGACCAACTGGGGCTTAAATAAGGAGGGGAAAGGAGGCACAGGTGGAGACGAGAGGAAACGAGGGACAGGTGAACTGAATGGAAGGGGAGTGCTACAAACCAAACAGACACACTAGGTAGGGAACGAGGGAGCGAACCTAAACTGGTATAAAGTAAAGGGACGCACAACAGACATGGAGACAGGGAGTACAAGAGGGAGAAACTAGAATTCGGGGGACAAGGACCGGGAAGGGCGTGACGGGGACGTGGTGACCGTCACATTCTGATTCTGATTTGGTAGATTCCCCTTTGTACTACATGAAGATATTGAAGAAAAGGTCAGATCATCAAACCAAACAAAGAAACCTCCTACTTTTATAATTACTAATGAAGTGAAAGTAAGCTTTATGTCATACATGAACACACCACAGCACTGTGTGAACAGCATGAAATTCGTCCTCTGCATTTAACCCATACACTGTGTGAAGCAGCGGGCAGCCAGGAACACAGCACCCGGGGAGCAGTATGTGGGGACGGTACCTTGCTCAAGGGATCCTCAGAGGTGCTTAGCAGCCTTGGTAATCAAACCCACGACTTCCTGATTTCATGGCAAATGCCCTAACCACTAGGCTACCAGCTACCATAACTGATATAATTGCAGCTATTCTGAACGGGATGTAGAAGAGCTGCACTCTTTTTCTTTGAAATTACAATGAACTGCATTAAATGACATGTTTCTCGTACCAAAACATTTGCAAGCATCCAAACCAGCTCTTCTGCTACGTCACATGACTTACTACTGTCATGTCCCGTCAACGGCCGCTAGAGGCTGCCAAAGGTTAAATTTTGGACTTCAATTAGTGGAAAGCCAGAAGCAGGGCCGCTAAAGCCAGTAGCACGGCCGCTAAAGCCAGGAGGGCTCCACCGAGGGAGCTGGGTCCCGGAGGGGCTCCATCCAGAAGGACATGGCGGGGCTCCCCGTAGGGGGCTCTGTCCTGGAGGACACAGCGGAGCTCCACGTAGGGGGCTACATCCTAAGAGACAAAAGAAGTGATCGTGGGACCACCCGGGCTGCCCTGTCCATGCTGAGCGCCAGCCAGGATGGACACTACCGAGAGGCGGCCAGGTAGGGCCCACAGAACGCTTCTTTTCCACTGCTTGCCCCTCCTCAGTCCTTGGGGTGGTTGGTGGGCCCGTTGGCGCTGGGGGTACTGTCATGTCCCATCAGCAGCCGCTAGAAGCCGCCAAAGGTTAAACTTTGGTTAAGACTTCCATTATGAAGTGAAGGTGATCATTCGGTCATACGTGAACACACCACAGCACACAGTGTGCACAGCACAAAATTCTTCAGGGTGCAGCCAGGAACACTGCACCAAGGGGAGCAGTGTGTTTGGACGGTACCTTGCTTAGGGTACCTCAGAGGTGCCTAGCAGTCTTGGGATTCAAACCCACAACTTTCTGATTGCAGGGCGAGTTCCCTAACCACTAGGCTACCAGCTGCCCCTTATGAAGTGGGTGGTGGGTTTATGAGTCACAACTTGGTGTTATCAGAGTTAAGAGTTTGTGTTTTGTTATTGGTGGTGGGATTTTGTGTTACTTGTATTTAAGGGGTTGTGTTTCTGTTTAGGTTATTGGTCAACCGTCATGCTGGCTTGTTTTTCCTGACTCCTTTTGGTACTTGGTTTCTGGCCCTTGTGCCTGTGTTTGTTTTTGGTTTAGATTTTGGAATAAAGTCTCAAACATGGAAGTCTGCCTATGCGCCTGCCCTCATTTGGGAGTCATGGGGATCCGTGACAACTACACTTTTAAAACATGTGTGTTTGCTATAATCCCAGTGGATCAATTTTAGAGAAGACTCATTGTACAGTTTTACATTGTACAGTTTTAGTAAGTGTTATTTTATTAGTTTTCAAGAGTACAAACACTGAAAAGCCAATAGTTTCACTGATACACAATCAGGACTATGCAAAAGGAAAAACGCATTCAGAAAATTAAACATCAAGACTATGCAGCTGAATCATAGTGCAGGTAGAATAGACACTTTCTTTAATTATAATATATAAAACACATTGTAAGATAAGTTAATGTGGCATCAAAATGCAATAAATAAGGGTTACATTGTGGCTAAAGTGTAATAGAGTTGCTAAAGTGCTCAAAACAAATTTAGTCAGTAATGCTCCTTCATCGTGACTAAACATACCAGCTGAATCGTCAATAAAAAGAATAAATAGTCTGAAATGGCAAAGCACACTGCACATATGTTTTAGTCAATAGTATTAGAGTTTACATTACATACAATTAATAAATAGTGAGAACAGCATTTATTGCCAGCATTTTACATCAGTACCTCATGGTGAGCTAGCTAAACAAGTCAAATGTGTCAAAAAAAGCCAAAAACAATTATAAAAGCTCACTGTCCCCTAACACGACACACTACGTACTACTACTAGCTCAGTAGCAGTGAAATATTGGCAAGGCACAAAGCCATTAGCAGACCTGTTCTGCCACTTATTTCAGTGGTTGTTGTTGTTGTTGTTATGGTGCCTGGCGTAGTGACCATTCTAGTTGAACTCACGGAGAACTGTGTAGTGCTAGGTGCTGCAGCAGCAGTTGTTTGGGTCACTGGTGAAGCACCATTTGTAGCTGCAGCAGCAGCAGGTGTGGCAGAAGCTTGCACAATAGTTACAGTACCAGAAATGACTATACCAGCATTCATTTGTCCACTAGGAGTAGAAGCTTGGTTTGTTGTGCTAACTAATTATGTTGATGCTGATACAACAACAGCCAGGGTAGAAAAAACATGTCTAGATAGTGCTGGATTATTTTGTGTACCTGATGTAGTTTGCAGTTGTAGCAGAATTAGTACTGCCTACTTGAGCAGTTGTTGTCTGCAGATGATGAAGTAGGAGCTGTGGTTGTTGGAGAATTTGTTGTTGCGACATCAGATATGCTTAGTGTGACTGGCACTGCTGAAGTTTGGGGACCCCTTGTGGTAGAAGCTGTAGCTGTACTTTCACCAGCTGTTGGCGTGAGAGGAGTACTGGTAGATGCTGCAGCTGCTGTTGTCAAGGTTGTAACAGCAGTAGAGTCAGAGGTAGCAGCAGCAGATGCACTGCCTGTGGATGATGCCTGAGCAGAGGTTTGTGCACTGGTAGCAACAGAATTTCCTGCTGTACTGCCTGTTGAAGTGGAAATATAAGAAAGACCTGTGGCATCAGATGTCCCAGCTTAGTGCTGGGGGATAAAACAATAAAGATAATTATCGCGAAATATCCTTTCCTCGATAGAACCAATGCATATAGTCGATAGAAAGTCAATAGAACTTGTTCCATCTAGCTTTCGACTGTTGATAAAAGAGAACAATGATAAAGAGAACAGCACCGTGCCGAACCAATCGTGTGAAAGCTGACATCAGTTAGGTTGACGCACAGAGCGTAGCTGCTCACGTGTTAAAGCTGTGGGCTACAGCAGCCGAAAACAACAATAGGAGGGCAAGCGAGCGAGAAATAGAGAAAATGACGACAAAAAAAAAACCACATATAGATGAATACAACCCAACCGAGACCACCCAAGGCTCAAAAGGCAAGGACATTGTTGAAAAAAGGGTCAGACAAATTGGCTATTTAAAGTCTGACACAAAGCAGAGTAGCGCGCACTGCACTGTCTAAAGCATGTTCCTACAAAGACCAGTAATACTACAAATCTTTTTTACCATCTGATTTAGAATTTTAGAATTTTTTATTTTTATTTGAAGTTGTATATTTAGTGTGTTCTTGAAAACCTGAAAGCTTTTGACTGGCCAAAACTGAGACTTTATTTTGTATAATTATATTTATTTGAAATTGATAAAATAATTTCTGGTCAGAGCCATTTTATTTTATTATATATTTATTTTATTATTTTTATTTATTGCAGTTCAACTTCTGACAAAATAAATCATATTTAAACCAAAATTTGTTTTGTCTTGTTATATCTCAGTAGGAATAAAAAGGTGGTTTGATTTGATTTATATCATGATATTTATCGATATCAACTGATTTGTAGAGGTATCTGGAGTTGTCTGCACTGAAGAATCTAAGGTAGATGTCACAGATGTGACTCCAGCTGATGTTAACAGAATATCGTATATAGTCTGAGCAGCAATGGTGGTAATTTGTGCCCCTGCCGAAGAAATAAAACATTTTCATTTTTCAAAGATTAGGTTACATTATTGGAAATAAACCATATTTTAATTAACTGTTGCATTTCATTTCCATTTTTTTGCATTTACATACCAATCAGAAGAAAAAGCATGATTATTCATTACTTATTACTGCAATGACTCTTTCTTTTATGATCCTGCAAAAAGAAAATGAGCACAGCTCAATAGCAATCCGGCACCCTCATCTAAATCAAAGCCATCCAGAGTGCCTCTGCTCTGCACATTTTAGTATTTTCCTGCCTTTGACAAGCCAACTAAGGAAGGACTTGTGAATTTGATGATTAGTTGGCTCAGGTGTGTTATGGGTGGGAAAGCACCAAATTATGCAGAACAGGGTTAGGTCCTGGATTACCGCTTAACCATTCAAATGTTCATGTCATTGAACTTAGCCATTCAAATTCACATAGGATGAGACACTAATTTAAAAGACGTGATGTAGCTTTTACCCACATATTGGCACTAAAAGCAATCATTGATATTTTGAAAATTGAAATAAAGAATTTGAGAACAGAAATACTGAAATCAAGACTCTTGAGATCAGTAAAAATTGAGATTGATAATGTTGAGGTCAGTAAAAACTGACAACAAGAATTTTGTTTTCAGTAAAAATAGAGAGAAAAACATTTTGAAAAAGTTTGGGGGAAAAAATTACATTTTTACTGTGTAATTTGAAGTGTAACTTTAACTGGTAAAATAAAGGATATGCTGTATTTTATATTTATTCCAAAGCTGTTACTCACCGAAATCTTCAGCAAACTGGGTTTTGCCTCTGAAACTTGTAGCACAGAGGAAGCACAGACTGCCTTTGAATCTGCCAGCTTCTGTTATGGCCCTCTTACATACTTGAGAGCAAATTTTGATGTGAATCAACACCTCAAATTCTAACACACCTGTTTAGCTCACCAATGTATAATGTGGTATACTATGTGACATGTCACAGTCTCCTACTTATGTGATAAATTAATACAGTTTTTCCTCAGTTACTTACATCCAGCTTCCAGCACATATATTTCAAGAACTGACTGTTACTTGATGAACATATCTCACC
>JBBIGA010167923.1:0-16777 GCA_037576975.1 Alestes dentex | reverse complement strand
ACAAAAGAAGGAGAATAAAGACTGCCAGGTCATTATTCATATTAATCCATATGTAAATGAAATTTAATATGTGTGAAGTGAAAGTGAAGGTGACCATTCTGTCATACGTGAACACACCACAGCATACACTGTGAACAGCACAAAATTCTTCCCCTGCATTAAACCCATTCACCAAGCAGGATGTATGTGTGATTATGAGAAGAGGACACATCTTACCCTCTGAAAGTGACGAGAGATAAAGCAGTGCCTCAAAGGAGGTCATCAGCAGATTAACCAGACGGAACAGAGATAAAACAACAATATTGCTGTTTATTATTACTCGGCAACATCTTAAACCGGGGGTGTCCAAACATTTTGCAAAGAGGGCAAAATTTGATAAAGTGAAGATACCTGGGGACCAATTGTTCCTTCTGACAAAAGTTACATGAAAATACATACTGTTATAAAACAATCTTCATTGTCAGAATTACCTTTATTTTTCAAATGGCAATGTAACCAAATATAGCCACTCAGGTAGATGTGAACAACTCTAAAAACACAATTCTTCCTTTCATTCTTATCTAGATAGTCACATAACATTGAACAAACTGTATAGACTACCTTAAATTTCCATGAATTTGATAAATATCTTTGCTTCGTGAACAAATGGGGGGGGGGTTGCGCGCAGTGTGAAGTCACAAATTAGGTCTGCATTTGCGCTGTGAAGACTGAACACTGGTGCGCATTTTGCATACCACTCACGTCTATGCGTACTTGCGTACCATTTACATCAACCCCTGGTTATAAGTAATGCAAAGTGGTCTGATATCATTAAAGTTTAAAATAAGTGAATTTTGCCCTTGTCTTTTACAAGATCTTTCAGAAAGCAATAGTTTGTGTCACATCTACAGGTAGGCCTTCATAACATCAACTGTTATAACCAAATCTTATTCAAGAGTTTGAATATTCAAAAGGTTAAATCTTGAGGTAGATATATATATATAATATGTTTTTATTAAATGTACTTTGGCCTTCCTTAACTGGGGTCATAAAAACCTGTTTCAGTTAAACTCCTGCAGAGTTAAATTCGACCTCACACTTGTAATACCTGAACATCTTGACTGTGCAGTTAAATGTTTCTTAGGGAAGCAGTGCAGCAATACATCTGCATTCCTGTGCGCTATAATAAGCGTTGTTTATGTAATGTGAGGTCACAGTGACTACTGTTTGTATGAGTTACAATTAATGAATTAAATTATTTTTTTGAAACCAGCACTTGGTCGCCTTACTGATCTACTCCAACCTTGTGCCCTGCCCAGTCAATAAGATTCAAGAGAGTTTATTGTCAGCCTGGCCACATACACAAGTACACAGAGGGTTGAAATAGCGTTCTCTGAAGCAAAATGGTGTACAATAAACAAATCACAACAAGACAAAGTGCAGTTGGACATCACAGAGCAAAATAGGATGTATTAGAGGTAGAGCAGTATTCTGCAGCAAAGTATGTAAACAGCTTAGAGCAGCGAGGAGTGGTAGGCATTTTTTTTTTTAAGTTTTGGTGCATTGAATTGATGTTTTCCACAGTCTCCACAACAAGTGGAGGTGTTGCTGGGCTTTTTTGGTGATGGTGGTGGTGTACAGCTGAGGTTGTCTGTCATGGGCACACCCAAGAACTTCACACAGCTGACATCCTCAAAAGCAGCGCTGTTAATGTGAAGTGGGTTGTAGTGAAGTGGAGTTCCTCCTAAAGTCGATGATAATCTCTTGTCGACGTTCAGGTTGTTGTCTCGACACCAATCCACCAGCTGTCTGACCTCCTGTCGGTACACTGACTGATCGTTCCTTAGGAGCCCCACCACTGTTGTGTCATCTGCAAACTTGAAGCTGTGGTTTGTGTTGAATTGGGCAGTACAGTCGTGCGTTAGCAGAGTGAACAGCAGTGGGCTGAGCACACATCCTTGAGGTGATCCGGCACTCAGACTGATGGTCCTGGAGGTGCTGGTTTCAATACTATCAAACTGAGGCCTGTTAGTCAGGAAATCCAGGACTAGTAGACTTAGTTTTCCTACCAGTCTCAGAGGAATGATGAACTGAAGTCTGTGAACAGCATTCTGACGTAGCTGTCCTTTGAGTCTCAGTGAGAGAGTGTGGAGGTGAAGGGAAATTAAAATTGCATCATCGATCATCCGGTTGTCACGGTATGCAAACTGCGGGGCTGGTCTGGCCTGTATTACTTGTCTTTGTCTCACTGGATTGTTTCTGTCTGATACCTCCCGCCTTGCCCGTGAAACTCTTTCTGTTTTATTTTGTGTATTTGAGGTAGAGCTGTATTCAGCAGCAAACTATGTTAACAACTTAGAGCAGCGAGGTGTAATAGGCATTTTTTTAAACGTGTCGGTGCACTGAACTGATGTTTGTCGAAAGTGTCAAGTTGCTTAGTAGTTCTGTACAGGGTCATACCCTGTTCTGACCCCTGATGTTAGGTGCAGGACTATAACAGCTTGTGGGAAGAAACTGTTGATGTCTGGTAATGGTAGTTCTGATTCTTCTGAACCTTTTCACAGACAACAGGGCGGGAACAATGGGTGGGATCTGTGATGATGCCGATTCCGCGGCAGATGCAGCGTTTCTTATACAGTTCAGTGAGGGGTGGGAGGGGGACACCGATGATCTTCTCAGCTGTTCTCACCAGCCGCTGAAGGGACTTTTGGTTCCTTGAATGGTTCCCCGGTAGAAGGTGGTGAGGATGGGAGGGGGAAGGTGGGCCTTACACAGTCTCCTCAGAAAGTGGAGGTGCTTCTGGGCTTCTTTGGTGATGGTGGTGGTGGAATATCCAGCTGAGGTTGTCTGTCATGTGCACACCCAAGAACTTCACACAGCTGACTTTCTCAGTTGTTTCTGTGAACTGGGGTGTATGAGTCCTGAAGTCGATGACCATCTCCTTCGTCTTGTTGTTGTCTCGACACCAGTCCACCAGCTGTCTGACCTCCTATCTGTATGCGAACTCATCGCTGATCCTTATGAGCCCCACCACTGAACAGCAGTGGGCTGAGCTCGCATCCTTGAGGTGATCCGGCGCTCAGACTGATGGTCCTGGACGTACTGGTTCCAATACTAAGGAATTGAGGCCTGTTAGGAAATACAGAACTCAGTTACAGAGTGAGCTGCCAAGTAGTCTCAGTGGAATGATGGTGTTAAATGCTGAACTGAAGTTCATGTGTCTCAGTACCAGCCTTTCAAAGCACTTTGTGATGAAGGGGGTGAGTGTAACAGGCCTGTCATCATTCAAACAGACCACTGTTGACTTCTTGGGCAATTCTATAAGATCTTCTGACCAGTTAATCCTGGTTATAGCTTATCAAGGCAAAGTCATGGCTATAGCCAGGGATTGACATAAGCGGTACACAAGCAAGAATTGGCGTATGTGGTGAGACAAATGCGCACCAGTTTTCAGTCTTCACTGCGCAAATGCGTCCCTAATTTGAGTAACTTCATACTGGATCTCTAAGTACCACTACTCAGAAATCCTTAAAAAGAAAATTAATAATGACGTTTTAAAATATGGTTCCTGTCGGTCCACGGAGCCTTGCTTCTGCACCAATCAAAATTCAGGGACAGCTGTGATGGGGAGTGGTTACAGATTGTGAAGGTTATGATCAATATCAAGGGGGAGTTGGGGCAGAGGTCGAGACCAAAACAAAAGCATGTGTGCAGCCGGTGGCCTGGTGGTTAGATAGTTGCCCCTATGAAGGATGTGGGTTTGAATCCTAGGACTGTCAGTGGAACCACTGAGGTACCCTTGAGAAAGTTACCGTATCCACACACTGCTCCCTGGACGTTGTATTTACATCATACTGTGAAACACACGTATGGTATACACTTCAGTTTTTTAAAAGTTGACTTTATTTGTACTTTATTTAAGGAAAATAAAAAAGAAATGATCATGGTATGTATATAAAAAAGGTCATTACACTGGTGCTCCCTGCTCATCCTAAACAACCAGAATCTTCTTCTGATACTTGAATTGAAGATCAGTGAAGATTAGCAGCCACAGATTTGACCCAGAGAAGATTAGTTTAAAATCATGCTTTTAGTACTGTATATAAAAGACCACACATAGGAGTACAAACAGGGGCAGAGCCAAGGTCACAACTAGCGGATGTAGAAAACAGTTTGAAAATGAACAAAGGCTATAAATTAGTGAAGATATGCAAATGCATAAAGTTCCTATGTGCATGTATACAATAATAAATAATAATCCTTTAACCATAGTCGTATAGCTCATTTGGGGAGGACACCACCTCACCACCTCACCTCATCACTACCTGTAAGTCACTACATAGATGCAGAAATGTAAATAAAACATTTCCTTCAGTTTTGACAGTACACGTAGGTAGCCAGCTTTTGGTCTCAAAAGAGTAATGCAGAAACATCTGACGTTTGTAATCAAATAAATTGGGTGAAAGGACACCACCTCACCCATGAGTAGACTGATTCCACATCTATTTCTTAAGGGAACGGAAAACAATATTTGAGAAGGTATGAGCATTGTCCTGGTGATAGAGGATGGATAAGGTAGTGGACCAATATCCTACACCAACCCCTAGAACTTTATGTAAATTTTAGCGAATGAAAAGTTATCACGATAGACTTTATACGTATAAAAACCTGTGTCAAAGTCTGTATTTTGGGAGTCTTGGAACGTTAAATAGAACCTGATATGGGAATTTCCAAACTCTTATGTGGAGTCTGAAGAGAGAGAGGTTCCTCCCCACCAGTACTCACCACATTCTACATGAGTGCCATAAAAAGTCTGCTTTCTTGCTGCATCACTGTCTGGTACAGGAACTGTAATATTTCAAACAGCAGCACACAAGAAAGACTATACACAAAAAACAATATAGCTCACTACTTCTCAAAAGAAGTCTATTTAAAAAGTCTAATAGCTATTTAATCTTTTCATGTCTTTTCATGTGATGTCTTTATTTTTTCCGGCAAATTACGGAGAGTAATATTATAAGACAACTGATAAGTATTAGCATCAATAAATATCAGTAAAATCCTAATGAGACCCATACTAACTCTCACTGATTAAATAAAACTGAAAGCTGCAGAGAGAAAGCTTGCGTTTCATGTGACTTAGATACCTATGGGTTTTATTTCACTCCTATAGTTATCTAAGTCACATGAAACAAGCATGTCAAAACAAAAATGTCTGCGTGGCACTCTCTTCTGCAAACTCAGATTAAGCCCACACCTATTTTTATATCAGGTTCTTCAGTTAACAACTGGTTTTTATGAAAGCTAATCCACATTTAGGATTTATGACTGGATCTGCTGTATTTTCTTTGCTCAAGAAGGATCTCATCACTACCTGTAAGCATCACATAGATACAGAAATGTAAATAAAACATTTGCTTCAATTTGTCACTTCCTATGGCTGTTCTCTGTATCCTTTTTCAGTTTTGACAGCACACGTGGGTAGCCAGCTTTTGGTCTCAAAAGAGTAATGCAGAAACATCTGACGGTTGTAATCAAATAAATTTGGTGAAAGCCTTCCACCACTGGGGTCATTAAAGCCTCTGTTTCATCTGAATTCGGGCAGAGGGAAAATCACAGTCACCTCCTACACGCCAGACGAGGAACGCGTCACCTGGAGAGGCGGGACGTTGTTTTTTCCCGTATATTGAAGGTTTTCTGACAGATTCGGAGCGGACCCTCTAATGTTCGAGTACATTTGGAGTTTTTTTTGAGCAAACAATCGTAAACATGAACGACGATGTGCTGTTTCGGGCTGGAAAAGGAGGAATCTCCTTTTTCTCCAGTCTGAAAGGCACTGGGTGTCTGGACTGGAAAAGTTAATTTTTTGTTTACCTGTCCGTGTTTGGATTACGCAATGGATTTTTTATGGAATAATCTTCTGTATGTTTTACTGTCCGTTCGGCTTTACGGCACAGATACAGGTAACAGAACTGTAATTAACGTTTCTCTCTGTTCCTCTGAGATTAAACATGTAACGTGACTGGCCAAATAGCACACTCTGCTTCATGTTCTTATATGTATAAATATACTCTACATCAGATCATGAAACCATCACAACACGTTTCTTCACTTTTTATTTAATTCAAATCTATAGTTTTATCACAGATGTGTTTACATGATTCCTGTTCGAACATCATTGAACGCTGGGACAGTTACTATAGTTGACTGTAAAGTCCTGCAGTTAATAATAGATTTATTATAGACAGTGCAACCCTGAACTTCTGACATTTCACAGAAAGGCTCTGAAATCATATTTGTATTGTGTTATTACAGTTTCTGCCATTAATTCAATTCATGATTCAATTTCATTTTTATTAGTTATAAGTAGGTTGACACAATCACCATTGCAATGAAATGTGCTAAATGAGAGCAACAGGTCCACTCCACAATAAGAGCACTAGTCTTAGGAAACGGAGTGCAAGATACAGGGTTAAGTTTATTAAATTATTTTTTGTAGTGCTGTGCTGTTTAATACTTCTGTAAAAATCTACAACACATTGTTCTCCCTATAATATTCCTGTAGTAGCCGACTTTTTTTATGAAAGAAAAAAAAATCCAGTTAGTCTGTGACAGTTTCCTTATATTGCTTTTATATTTAAACACCATTTCAGCCAAAAAGAAATATAACCTCCACGCAGACACAGACTGTTCAAATTGATTTATTGAAAACAACTGCAGTTGCTCAATATGGTCTATTGAAAAATATGGTATATGAGCAATATACACAAAGAATTATAATAAAAATACATTAATACAAACACACACACACTGCCCTATTATGAACAAACTCCAGGAACCTAAAATAAAACGATAGCTTGTGAACTCAGCTAAAAGCCAGGGAATAAAAATTAGTTTTAGTGGAAGATTTAAAAGACAAGCCTGCTTGCCTCTTTAATTCAGTCTAGGTTTAGGAACTAAAAGAAGCTGGTCTACTGATGTCAGTACCTAGAGTTGGTGGTGGTCATAAATGTAAGATGAAGCTTGGCCATGCAATTGCATAAAAACAAATAATACCATTTTAAAATGTACCCTAAAATGTACAAGGAGCCGGTGAAGGGAGGCTAGTATAGGAGTAATGTGCTCTCTTTGATGTGTGTCAGTAAGAAGATAAGTTGCCACATATTAGGCAATCTGTAGGTGAGAGACCAAGGCCTGGCTAAAACCAGAATAAACCATGTATCCTTCTCCAGATCAGTGAAGGATAACATTAAACCTTAGTTAAAAGCCTTGATTTGAAGGTTGGTCCACATTAAAAGACTATCCATTATCATGCCTATGTTTAATATTGGGTTTTAAAAAGCAGACTTTTGATTTGTCTAGTTTCGTTTAATGGGTATCACTAGGTCCCATTAGGAGCAACTTAGTTTCACTCTTAGTTTCACCATCCAGGCTTTAATGTCCTCAGAACATTCCAGCCATACTTTTAGTGAGTCAATGTCATTCCAGATATGGGATCCCACAAGACAAAGGTGATGATGAGGACACAATGGTATCAATATTGATAGAAAAACTCCTGTGCGACAAATAGGACCTGAACCACTCCAGCGCAAAACCTTTCAAATCAATACAGTGCAGGTCATTAAAAACTTATCAGTGCAGATTATGTGCTGTAGAGAGCTTTAAAGCCAGACTGAAAAGCTCAAATAGACCAATATCAAATCTCAAGGACACTGTTGTAAAAACATTTTTTCCACTAAACCTGTGAAAGAAATGGTAGTTTAGAGATAAGTCTCAAATTAGACGAGACTGATGTATCCAGATAAGATTTTATCATCAGTGGTTGGAGAACTGCTTGCTTAAACTGTTTAAAGACAGCAGGGCAAGGAAAGGAAATGTCAGAGTTTGAACCCAAGAATGAAAAGCAAGCTCTGATACCCAAAATCTTGTCAATGAAAAGTGCAAACTTTTTGTGTAAACAGAGACTTTGAGACAAACAAACTGCAGTGTATTAAGAACTGCATCAATAATATGTTAAAAGAACTGGGGATTATGACAGCTATTTAAAATAAGATTCAAGTATATAGTAATCATGCCCACAATATACAAGCCCACAACTACAAATATTAGACACTTTGATGTTTGAACAATTCCAGTATTACAAAAACTGTAGGAGGAGAAGAGGTGCCAAATTCAGCTATAAAAAGAACTAGAGAATGCATTTCAGCAAGAAAATGTGAAGTGTGATTGCCAGGTTGCTACAAAACTAGTGTTTGGAGACACCCAAACATTGGTTTTATGGGAAAAAAAATTTGCTCCCCTGTCACGTCCGGGTAAGGCTTGTTCAGGCAAGAGGCTCACACGCAGACGTCCATGGTTTCTTTTGTCTTTATTTAAGAATCTATAAACAAAAACAGGCTCGAGGGCCGAATGATACAAACTAAAGCAGAACCCGAACAGGGGTATGGTGAGGGTAAACGGACAATGGACAACTCAACACAAGCACTTTAAAGACCCAAAACAGAAACTCAAAACATCTGACACAGATTTTTTGCCTTCCCTGGCAGCTGAGACAGGGGGATAAGGCCACACCCAGTGTCAAAATCAAAGTTCAGAAACCCAACTCAAACAGTGGCCTCTAGCGGCCACCTACCGTCACTGTACCCAGACCTGACACCCCATGCCGACTGGAACCCTGAGTCCAACGCTTTTCCGTGGCACTAGCTCTTACCAAGCCATTTATGGGTGAGGATACCTGCACGTGTAGCAGCATTCATGGGCTGGTCAGTTTTAAATAATAAAAACTAGAAGATGCATTCCCAGCAGTGTGATTGTTAAAGTTTAGTATGTGTTACAGTGATGTTACCATTATGCTTATTCTTACTTTCTTTGTTTTTAAACAGCTATAAGGGCCCTTGGTCGCACTGATGCTGTTACAGTAGGAGACCATGCCACTTTGTTTTGTTGGCTTGTTGGCACAAATGAAAAACCAACACGGATCATGTGGCAAAAAACGACATGGGAATTTCCTAAGAATATAAACTTTTTTGCCATTACCCCAGATGGCAAAACTGAACATTTGAATGGATTAGACAACAGAGTTACATTTATTGGAAACACTGATGATAATGTTGCTACAATTCATCTGAGGAATGTCACATTACTCGATGAAGGAAGCTACACCTGCATCTTTTGTATGTTCCGTAGTGGAACATATGAAACAAGAATTCACCTCACTGTACAAGGTAAGATCTGTTATTGATAATATTCATAATCAGCAATAAATAAATTATGCTGTTTTAAAATTGTTACTCGTTTACTGTTACCATCTGGCTGTTTATAGACCAATTATTCAGAAATTGAAGAAATTCCTTAAGTTACTTTAGACTTCAGAAAACAGAAGTGGTTCGAAAATTCTTAGGTATTGATAAAAGTTTTATAGATTTCAAATCATTTTGTGATGTCCCAGTATGCGGCCGCTAGAGGCCGCCAGAGTTTGAGTTTTGTTAGTAAGGACTTCTATTATGAAGTGCGTGATGGGTTTTCTTGTATTAGTTACAGCTGTATTTTGTTAGAGTTATGTGTTTGTGTTTGTTTGTTAATTGGTTGTGGGCTTTTGAGTTGCATGACGAAAGGGTTTGAGTTCAGGTTTTGGGAATAAAAGCAGTATGGATTCCTACTATTGCACCTCATGCCTCTGGTGCACCCATGGTGACATGACACATTTTGAAAATATTACTGAAAAAAAGAAAAACCCATTTGATTTTTAAATATTAGAAATGTGTTCGTTTTTTATTAATTATTTGTTTGTTGTTATTTAATATAATTACTTATAAAACAAATTGGTAGAGTGCGAGATATATTTTTCATATTTAACATTTAGATTTAAGATTATTTAAGGCAAATCCTCCATGTTCCTGAGGGAATATCACAGCACGCAGTCCAGCCCCCTGCTAAGTAACAGCCAATTGAAATCATGGGGCGTGGCCAATTAGCATATCTAGTGGTTTGGAAGTTCTACATTAAAATCCCACATTTAGCGTCGGTTTCCCAGACAGGGATTAAGCTTAGTCTTGGACTACCCTTTCCTCTTCAATGGAAAATCTCTATTCACAGCACTGCATAATCTAGGACTAGGTTTAATACCGTTTGTAAAAGTGCAATATTTAGATTTAGAGCGCAACATTTACTTTTTAACACATTTAGCTCTAAATGTGTGAAAAGTGTGTGAAAATTGCACTAAATGGTGAAAAAATGGCACCTTTAAATTTGTTAAGCTGTTTTTACAAACGGCACCCCATACACTGTAGATGACCCCACACTCCCCTCCTAGACCCTTATTTCCCTCCTTCCATCTGGAAAAGGTTATTTATTGTTGTCTGCCTCGGTACTTGCATTGTTTGCACACTTAACAAGTCTGCTGTTAGAATAGTGTGTCAAAATGCCACTGTCATTCAAACTAACGCTGTAAATGCTCCTGTCAGCTGCACTGTATGTTGTCTTGTCCTGAAAAGCATTGCACTGTTGCTCTTCTGTCTCTCTTCCACTCCCTCTTTAGTCCTGGCCTGCCTGTAGTTTTGTAGTCTTGTGGTGTTTCTGTTTGTGTTGCTCCATGGCCCAGGAAGAATCTTGTTTCATTTCACTTTGAACTGTGTAAATGGCTGAAATGGCAGCAGAATCCTAAACTCCTTCTTTGCTTTAGATCAGTTAGAATCAAGGAAAGTGCATAGGAAAGTAAGTTTTATTTAACTGATTCAGGTTAGCTCTGGTTGCCGCTTCTCCACACCCCTGTAGTCAAATTATTTGTTGTGTTTTTAGTTTATTTGGTGTGTTTAACTTTGACACATTATTAAAAAAGAAAATCACACCATTAAAATTCTGCCAAAAACATTTTAATTATGAAAATCTGATTACAGTTAAAGTAGCTAAGCAGCCTGCTGTGCTCTGGTAGTGGGACAGGTGGACAGGTGACTGACAAATCTTGTCTCTTGACCAGTATTAATGATATGGCAAGCAAGTGAACAAAATCTTAACGGTGCTTTACCTTCACGACAGGACAGCCTCACTCTGATAAAGTAACAGTGAAGTTTTTCAAGATTAAAAACTGACAGGCTAACTCAGTTTCATCACCTGTGAATTCAGACCACATCATTCTCTCCAATGAAAACGCATTTCCACCCAGTGAATGCAAAGAATTGGTTTTTTTTTGTTTTTTTTTTTACCAAATAGGTTTGCATAGACTGATCTAAATTATATATGATTTGCTTTCCATTTTCATTCTGAATTATGCTGAGATGTTTGTCTTCATTTTAGGGCCTCCTGTTGCCGGTGTGACTACTGACCTGATTCCTGTTGTTGGGGAGTCTGAAGTGATCTTGGCAACCTGCACTGCTGTTAAAGCTCGACCTGCTCCAGAAGTGTCCTGGAGTCTGGGAACTCTTAGTGACTCTATAAAAGTGAAGAACAACACTGCTGTGGACACTGATGGATCCTACACTGTCAAAAGTAATCTGATTGGTGCAGCGTCCAAAGAACTAAATCATCAGAAGGTCCAGTGTGTTGTGAACCACACCAGCCTTGAGAAGGAACTGATCCTGGACTATGCATTAATCATCCACTGTAAGTCACTGTCAGCAGCCTGAATGTCATAAATGCCCAAGAAGCACAACATTACATTTCTTGTAAACTAGGTGTACAATTTAGCAGTGTGTTTTACTGTCAGCCACCAGTTCTGTTTCATGTAGAAACAACATTTTAAGTTTTAAGTCCACCTAGTTCTAAACTTAGTTTATGTCTTTTTGCTCTTTTCCTTTCAGATCCTCCGCAGCTTGTGAATATTATTTCAGTTAATGTACCAACAACAACACAAGAATTTTGCTGTGTTGCTGACGCCAATCCACCCCCTACAAAGTTCATCTGGAGCAGGTAATCGAGTGGATGGTTTTATTTCTACATGTTGATACACATCACAGTGTATTCGAATAAGATATTCAGCGCAGGATGAGTAATAGTGACACAACCCTTTAACCTCTATAGCTTTAACTGTGCCATGTCAGCAGTTTAATTACGGAAGAAGGAAAAAACAAAACTATTAAATGCAAACGCTATGTAAAAGTGTTGTATTTTGTGAAATGGAATAATACGTTTGTTTTGGGTTTTTTTTTTTTTTTTAATAACAGGGTGAACAGGACTCTTCCCAGCAGGGTTGATGGTGACAGACTGATAATTAAACTGATCTCTGAAAATAATGGCGTATATGTCTGCAATGCTTCAAACAAGTATGGATTCGACACGGGCTTGGTTCACATATATAATTCCAGTGGTGAGTCTAATTTGTGTAGACATAAATTTGCCATGGACTGCACATTAGCATTTCATACATGTACCACAGCATTGTAATTTTTTAAAAAGTCTTAATGGGTATTGAGTTTCTCCCTAGATTTTTATTTGCAAGTGGTAGACTCTTGGCACTCTGCATGGATGGATAGCACAGTGAGCATGGATGGATAGCATTCCTTTATGCAGAAAAAAACTTCAGCTTTCATCAAGCAAGAATTGTAATCAATATGGATAGACCCTGTTTGTACAAGTGCAACATAATTTAGTTCTAAAGCTGTATCATAGCCAATAAGCTATAGTAACAGTAATATAGAAGTAATAAGAAAACCCACACGTCTAAATACTGACGTTTAGGCATTACAGTCCAGATGTAGCTCTGCATGTATATGAAGTTAATAAAATGTAATTGATATTATATTGTTAATGTCAATATTTGATAAACAAGTTTGGTTCATGTCATCTACTGAAAAAAATGCTCAAACCTAAAGATTGATGAACATGGACAGGAAACTTTTAGGTGTCCCAGAAAAAAACCTTTTATTGTGGTCAAAGCACAATTATGACACGGTATATGTGGTAGCAAACCGATGCCACACATTGTTATTGTATTGATTTTGAGGGTAAATGATGAGCAAAGCTAGGTATTAGTGACAGACGTCGACAGTGCAAGCTTTTTTTTGCAAAAAAGAATTACCCAGTCTATTTCACTTTACTCAGTCAGAGCTCAGAAGCCAACTCATATTAATGTGAGCTGATTATAAAAAGAAACACAACCTTTTCTTCTTTCTCATTCTGCATCCCTCTTACCCCCTTTTTTCTTCTTCAATATAGAACCCACTACTGTCTGCTGGAGTTTGTTCACCGGTCTTCTTTTAATCATCCTCACTGCATTTTTAATAGGGCAATTTAACATAATTGGAAGGTTCATGAAACTTCTTTCACAATGGAGTGAAACAATTTGGTGAGTTTTATTTTGAGCATACAGCACAGAGTACATATTTTTATTAAAGGCTAAAGTAAACATTTATTTTTATCTCTGGGACAGGTACAGGATTTCCCACGCTTCCGTGTCCTGCTAATCTAAAGCATATCAGCTATTTAATTGTTGATTAAGCATCTCCCATGTTAATCTTTATTTAGGGCCCACAAATAAAAAATATGACACTAATTTCAATGTGTTCCCTCTAGGTGTTCTGAGCATGCACCTGTGCCCACTGTTTCAGCCTCACTTACAGAAACCAGAGGCCTAAACCCTCAGAACAACCATGAGATTTTACGGTTGGAGCTTGTCTAATAACCCCAGTAAAAAGCTGGGACAGGACTATCCTAGAAGTGAAAGAAATACGTGGGATAGCATCGAACCTTCATTCACCAGACACAGTACCTCTAAATCTAGAACCAGGACTTTACTGTATTTGTAAGCTTGTGCTGAGAAACTGAATGGTCAAGCACAGGCACAGAGAATGTACAACTTAAGAAACATCACATTGTTTTTAGCTGAGCTTTTAGCTTTTAGTTGCTTTGGCCTTGTTCTTAACCTTGCTTGTAAGCACTGGGAGTTTAACACAAAGACTTCTCTCAGCTTTCTGAAGTTTATTACTTTTTTGAGCTCTAATGCTGACTGGCCTAAACTTCTGAAATAGTTAAAACAGTCTGTCCACTCCGCTCTCCAGCTGGATGCAGGAGCTGTGCATGGCTGAGCCAGAAGATCTTGGAACTACTTGGGAAGAATCTTCATTCTGTATCAAATAAAGGATGACAAGGATCTCTCTGACTGTTTGTTTACATCTTCTTACAAGATGGTCACTGGGCTGGGTGGCAGGGTCCCACGGACTTCAGCTGCATTAGCCCTTCCCTCAGCCGGAAGCTAAAATCATACAGAGGGATTTGAGCTGCTGCACCAGACTGATCTGTAATCTGTTGTAAGTGGGTGTATATGTGATGGCTGGCACTTTGTCCACCACCCAATACTACAAAAGGTCCAGCTGTCTTCTTTATTGGATGAACTGAAAGATGTCATCCCTTCCTCTTCTGTCCATTCCTTAGACAAACAACCATCAGCTCTGGACACTCAGTGAACTTTTCAACCATTCATGTTACCCATCCTGACTGCCAGAGCTCTATGGCTACTCCAGCAACCCCCTTTACTGGACACAGCTAAACCCGAGGGCCAATTTCTGCCATTGATCGCTGCCATTCGGCCGCTCCACCAGACCCTCCTCTGGACTCCGTCAGACAACAGAGGTCCCACCTCTAGATACCCTCACTTAGCCCTCTCACCACCCCCCAGCTCTAACTTGTTGTGGTCACCTGGGTTGGAGCACACTGAACATTTACCTAAACAGCCTTGGTGTGGTTGTTTTGGTTTTCACCTGAGTACAATCAGACCTGCCCAACTGAACTGAACCAAAGAATTAAATGCACAATGGCTGTCCACTCAGCTCTCCAGCTGGATGCAGCAGCTGTGCATGGCTGAGCCAGAGGATCTCGGAACTACATTGGACAGACAGAGTATTTCGCAGGGTGGGCATGGCATGTCTCTTTCCCATTTGTCCGTATTTAGATTATGCACATTGTTTAGATGTTTTGTTTCTTTGATTATGGTTTTGTTTTCCTGATCATGACTTTTCTTTCCTGTCCATTTCTCTCCTGCGCATTTTCTACCATGAGTACGGCTGATTAGAGCCAAACAGGTACTTTGTTTGGCCAAGCTGAACTGATGAAAAACCTGAGGACTACAACGGATTGGAGGGTTAACTCTTGGAGACTACGCGCTCATGTGCTGGACTGAATTATTCTAAGCTGTGATTTAGTGATTGTGGACGATGACGTGGACCTCCGAATGAAGCTCAGCTTGTGTGCTTCTGCTGCACTCTCCAAATTAATGCTGCTACTTACTAGTCTTATCAATTTTAAAGATTATAGCGCCACAAGTTAATTGAGAACTTTACAGATAGTCTGCCACATGTAATGTATTATCACTGCTTGTTTGGGATTTGGTTGCTATTTTTTATGTTCTAAGAGCACCCGCATTTAGTGAAAAACCACGTTGTTGTAGTAACAAAATCCTAAAAATGCATATTTTTAGAGTGTAAACCCTAGATGTGCCCCAAAATATGTTCCCAAAACACTTTAATTTCATTTTAAACTCCGCCTCATACTTTACCCTTAAAGAAAATGTAAAGGTAAACCTGTATCCATACTGTACAGTTTTCACTGAACTGCCGCAGTTAGAATGTAAAATACTGATGTAACCCCTGTATAGACTGTACTGTAATTCATGTACAGGCGTTTTCTTTGGAATGTGTTGTCGCTTTCTTTGGTATAAGCAGGTAAATACAGTAATAAATGAATCGAATTTACAGTAATAAAAATACAGGGCTTTAAGAAGAACAAAACGAAAAACAGGAGAACGCTCGAGACGCTCCACGGGGGACATTCTGGACTGCTTGCGTCAAAGGGCAGCAGCCAATCAGCAGCAAGGAGAAATAAATAGCGTTCTCGGATTGGCTACTTTCAAACCTCCCGCCTCTGAGTACAGTGGTATTTCATCATCCCAAGACACGCTTTCTTTGTGTTTCTCTCCACAGGACAAAAAAATTTTAGTTATATTTTATATGGAAATCTGTTTTTTTTAAATGTATGAACATTTATATATTGCCACGATAAAAACTGTGACATCCGGGCCTCGTCCACCACGCCCCCTCGTCCTCCTGCAGGGTTTAGGTTTGGGCGCAGTGCATAGCAACCCAGAACAAGGACGTGTCTCCTGGTCTATTCAGTCTGTTCTCTCTCTCTGTTGTGTTCTCTTGTTGTTGTTGTTGTTCGTTTTATTTTTATATCACATTTTCTTGCTCCTCTCGTGTGTTTGTTTACATCTTTTTTCTCTGCTTTATGTCCCCGTCACATGCACCCACATGTGTGTCCTGTCTTCCTCACATTCTGATTGTTTTTCCCTCTTATTCTCTTTCTCTCTCTCACATTCACCTGTGTTCTCTTGTATTCTCTTGCTCCCTTGTTTTCCTCCCCATGTGTATTTGTTTCTCCAGGTGTGACTCGTGTTTGCCATCTTAAAGCCCTTGTGTTTCAGTGCTTGTGCTTGATTAATGCGTCTTATTTTGAATGTGTTAGACTAAGCATTTTCCCAGAGTCCTGTGTTTATACCTTCAGTAATTCTCCCTTTTAAAACTCTGTTCCTACTGGCGCCTCCCATGTTTTCTTTTGTTATTTAATTTCCTCAATTAAAATATTCACTTTGCCTGATTGACCATGACAATGAAGGCTTACTCTTGACAGTCTTAAAATATTTGAAGCAAAATCTTTGTAGATCCATACATACTAAGAGAGGACCAGTGTCTTGCCAAAATAAGGATGTAGATGTCAAAGTTTATGACACAAATGATACATACATAACACATGTACATAATACATACATACATTTTAGGCAGTTTCTTTTCTGAACTGTCGCACTGTTTATATA
>JBBIGA010167903.1:0-16781 GCA_037576975.1 Alestes dentex | reverse complement strand
TGCATGAATTACAGTCCAGTCTATACAGGGGTAACATCTGTATTTACCTTCTAGCACTGCGGGAGTTCAGTGTAAACTGTACAGTACGGATACATTTTCTTTAAGGGTAATGTATTAAGATGAGTTTAAAATGAAATCAAAGTGTTTTGGGAGCATATTTGGGGGCATATTTAGGGTTTACACAATAAAAATAGGTATTTTTAGGCATTTTTTAAACCACATGACAACTTCACGGTTTTTCACTATATACTTTTTCGCTCTTGGAACGTAACCCCCACAATAAACGGGGGTTTACCTTGCTTTATCTTATCTAATATTTATATCCTCCTCTTTTACTGACAGCATTTTGTATATATACTATCATGTATTTATTACAGAATATTTTCTGAGTATTTGCTGGAAAATATTTTACTGTGTTCTTGTCTTTGTGTGCCTGTGCAGTCATCGCATAAGCAATGTCCTCCGGGATCAGTAAAGTTTTCTGATTCTGGTTTTTAATTCTGAAGATCAAAGCAAAGCACAGGGAGAACAGCAAAGATCCCAAGATATGCAGGAATTCCACCCATGCACTCTGTATGCACTGACCTGAGGGTAGTGCTGGTCATACCCTTTCACATATTTTATGTTGGGACAACACTGAATTGCATAATTCCTGTGTGAAGGCTTGAGGAACATGTGAGGAACGTACCCGAGCTCAACTTCGCCCAGATCTGTTTTCAGCATAAGTGATAAGTAACGCGAAGACATCTCAGCAGGGAACGTTCTGGTGGAAAAAAAAGAAAAGAGATGCCTTTAAGCTCGAGCTCCCAGACTAAAGAGGAGAGTCTTCAGTTGCCATGGACACGCTAAAGACTCACATTCATCCCTTGAGAATGAAAGAAAAGAAAAATGATGAAAAGTGATGCATCAGGTGGCCTCGACGGGAAGAGAAAAGACACCGTAAAGCATCAGGTGGCTTTCGTGGGAAAAATAGCTCTGAAGGTGTTTTATACAATTCCGACACTCACAAACAGACAAGACGAGAGAGTGATACAGTGACCCGGGGGCAAAAAAAAAAAAAGAACAAAAAAACACAAGTTATCATGAAGGAAAGTGTGTGAAGGAAAGGTGAAGGGTAAAATGGGTTAAGGGATAAAGAAAAAAGGAAGGAGACTGAAAGGAAGACAGATTAGAAATAAAGTAAATGTCTCATGCAATTAAATGTACAATTAAATAATTGTGCATAATTTTATTATAACATAAATTAAACAAAGTGAAGACTTACAAAGTGTAACTGACTGTGTAATTGTATAAATTATATATAATGTATATATACTGTTTATTATGGAACATAAATGGAATGGAACACAAGGTTTAAAAACTGTGCCTTTTGATTATGTTTCGAATTTTAGAAGGGAAACACTTCTTCTATAACCCAAAGCTGGCCAAATTTGGTCTGTCCAGACGTTCTTTCGCCCACTAATGGTCAACACAGCCCATGCAAGGCACATTTCCCATGGGAATCTCGAAGTTTTTGATGACCCCTGGCTGACCACAAGTCCGTGGCACAGACTCTGTGAACCAAAATATCAGGCAGAAATATTTTCCCAGGAAATGATTCATGTTGTGAAACTAATTATAAACCATATAACCAAGCCAGGATCCTAGAGGATCTGCAGCATTCTCCGCAACCTGATCACCATGTGTTGTGTATAAAATTGATTTACACATGTTTACTACATCAGCCCTAAGAGTTATAGCATATATGAATAGTCGTCTCATGCATGCTATTAGTACGAGCGTTTATAAACCTAGATTGTGTTTCAGTGCTAGAAGGCAAGGCTTCGGTGCCTGGTCAACAGACGTCAAGCTGAAAATCTTGACCAAACCTTAGTGAGGTAGGCTGGATTAGTGGTAAGTGTCACTAATGATGATGTAGGGCCTGTGCTTTTAGTGGAGTTATGAATATGCACACATTTCCTGAGCTTATCCTCCAGTGAGGGGTGCTGGAGCCAATCCTATTTTCTTTTGATGAACAAATCGTCCTGACTGGGACAAAACCTTCCAAAACATTTGAAAACACCAGCTGCTGTTTATACCATATCAAAATTTCAGGCCGGACGGACCAGTAAAAATTCTTCAAATTCTTCAAAAGTTAAACATCATTACATGAAGTTAAAATAGAGAGTGCTCTCTCCTGTAAAGTTATATTTCGGTTCTGAAAGTGATATTTTAATGTATTGAGGTTGGAAAGAGTTGTATAATTTTGCCGGGCTTTACATTTATAGCAAAAAGTTACAACTAGCCCCTCAGTCTGTTGTAATTAACCATTTGGATTATGATGTAATTACTTGTCCATGAGGTCTTATGAGCACTGGGATGGGCTCCGGCACCCTCAGGACCCTGGTTAGTGGCTCTGATAATTGTATGGTACTGGACGGTATGCTGTAACATTCCCGCTGCAGCCATTTTTCAACTGAATTGTTCACAAATGGTTGATGCCAGAAACTAGTTTGCTTACACTTGTTAGTGCTCCACTCTCCCTGTCCTGAAAGAGCACAGAACTTTCAATACATGGTGCAACCCTAATGGATACACACACATTCATTAACCTAATAGTCTAATCCAATCATACACTTTCACCGCTTCAACACTGCCGTCTTTGACAAAAGAGGATACAAAAAGGATCTGTGGTAACATCATCTCTGTCTAGAGGAGATATTCTATCCATCTCTCTCTATTCTGCTCCGTCCCTCTTTCTTTCTTGTGCTCTCTTTCTCTCATTAGCTGATGAGACCCTGATGGGGTGCTGACTGAGCTGTAGAGGGTTATTATTTTGCTACATCAAGCCACTCTGAAGCCAAATTGATCCATCCTCGCAACTCTTATCTCTTCACTGAAGTAGGACTAGACTTATTGCCTCTTACTGTACAGTCTTAAACAAAAGAGCAGGAGGAAAGTGAAGGCCAAGTCCCGTTTTAATATATACTAATTGGCACAAACATGAGGGCAAGGTGGATTTATGCTTTCCTGGACCTTTCTCCTTTTTTTTTTTTACGGTCTGTAGACCGAGCACAATAAAATAGGAAAGAAAACAAGGACTTGCAGAGAAAATGAACACGAGCTTGAGAGCGTTTTTATTAAGATCATTTTCATTTTCCAATTATTACCTAAAAGGAGGTGACTGGTTCTTACCTCACAACTACTTCAGAATGTGAAATCGTAAATTGTACTACATATACATTACATTTGATGATCTCAGTTGCATTTAGCTTTATTATTGTTTAATTATTATTTAGATAATTATGAGTATTAGTAATAATTTTTACTTATTTATCTATCTCCTTCCTCTTGGCAACATCTTCTGCAAATTCAACATTAGTTTCCACTGTAACACGGATGACACCCAGCTCTATCTTACCAGTAAATCCACTTCCAACCTCCCAGCCTCCTCCCCTACTGACTGCTTAACTGAAATCAAAACCTGGTTTTCTTCTAATTTCCTTAAATTAAACAGTGATAAAATGGAAGTTCTCCTTATTGGTAACAAATCAACATTATCCAAAACGAACAGTATCTCTATTGATATTGATATTTGCTCCATTTCCCCCTCTCCACAGGTTAAGAGTCTGGGTGTCATTCTCGACAGTACTCTTTCTTTTCAATTTCATATCAATAACATTACCCGGTCTGCTTATTTTCATCTTCGTAATATCTACCGCCTCCGTCCCTCTCTTACCCCCCGCACTGCTGCCGTCCTCGTTCACAGTCTTGTCACTTCTCGTTATTGTATTATTATTATTGTAACTCCCTGCTTTTCGGTCTCCCTCACAAAACTCTCCACAAGCTTCAACTGGTTCAGAATTCAGCCGCCCGCATCGTTACCAGAACTCTTTCTGTCCATCATATTACTCCCATTTTGCAGCAGCTCTACTGGCTCCCGGTTAAGTTTCGGGTTGAATTCTAAATTATTCTATTAACCTTCAAGACCATTCATAGCCTCGCCCCTCCATATCTATCTGACCTTCTTCATGTTGCCACTTCCTCTCGAACCCTCAGATCATCCTCCTCCATCCATTTGACCCTCTGCCCGTCTCACCACTATGGGGATCTGAGCTTTCAGCCGCTCTGCTCCCCGGCTCTGGAACTCACTCCCACCCGAGCTCAGAAACGTAAATTCACTCTCACTCTTTAAATCTGCACTTAAAACACATTTGTTCAAGCTTGCTTTCTCTCTTTGATGCATTTGCACTGTTGAAATTGTTTAAATTGAATATGCGTTTAATCTTGTACGTTATTGTGGTTTTATTGTCTGTTGAACTTGTTTTATTGTACGGTGTCCTTGTGTGCTAGAAAGGCGCCTATAAATAAAATGTATTATTATTATTATTTATTTGTTTGTTTATTTCCTGAATACCTCATTGCGACTGAATTATTTATACCTGTCACGTGTGGTCCGCCTCGATCACGCCCACAGCGGCCACCCTCGCTCGAGTTCTAGGTAGGGCCGTGTATTGTTAGTGTGTGTGTGTGTGTGTGTGTGTGTGTGCGTGTGTGTGGGTGCTTGGTGTGGGTGAGCTCGGTGCTGGGCGATCCAGCTGATGGGCTTGAAGAGTGAGGAGCTCGTCAGCTGAGTTGCTAAGCACCAGATTGAGAACTCACCTGTGTGTGATTGTGTGTGAGTCACTCTTTTTTGATTGGTTCTGTCGTGTGATTGGTCGTTGGTGTCGAGCCCCTCTGTGTGACGCAGCTTAAGAAGCCAGCCGGTCCGGAAAGAAGGCGTGCGGTCACCCAGATCCTCCAGGGAAAGGAGTGGGTCAGTTTATGTTAGCCTGGTCTGTGTCAGAGAGAGCAGTGGCACTTGCTTTCTCCCAACTGCGCTGGACTCCAGTTGGTATAGCGATGAGTGGCAGTCAGATCGTGAATCCAGCCAGGAGAAGCAGCTACCAGTCTGTGGCACATTTTGCATGAGCACGATGGACTGTGATGGTCTGCTCTCTCCCCCCCACCACCCCTCCCTTCCCCCCACCACCCCTCCCTTCCCATCTCTTTCACAGTGTCTCACCTTTGTCCCTATAGGCGTGAAGAGTACCGCCGTGCACGGTGCAGCGACGTCCCAAAACTACTGGCCACCTTAGAGTGCGCCTGAGAGCATCGAGAGCGACTCGGAGCTTCGACCGAGCGTGAACCTTAACCCCTGCCTCACCATGAATGGAAGGATTTCGGAACACCCTCCCGCCCCACACCTGGTTGTTTGTGGACTAGTTCGTTTGAAGCTCGCTGTGACAAGCCTTGCCTAAGTTCTCATTAAAGACTTGTTTGTATTTAAGTTCTCTTCACAGTTGTGTCCTCACTACCCGCCCAACATGACCGGTGGTCACAAACTTTCCTCCAGCTGATCTCCTTTCTACCTGACGTGCTGCCCCCACCCCCTCAAGTTATACTCCAGCCAATTAGGGAAAAGGAGTTCATTAATCAGAGCAGGTGTTGCATATTGTGGCTGGAAGGTTGATCTCTAGGACCAGTGTTGGTTCCCACTGAGTTATTCAGTCGTGGCATATGGATAATACAAGCACTGCCATATTTTATATTTGAAAATTGCACAAGAATTTTATTTTATCTCAAAAATTTGTAAGTGCTTAAAATTTACTCCTCTTAAAAAGAAATGCAAGTAGATTGTTAGGGACTCGAGAGAATATACTCAGTCAGTTTAAACCCATCAATCTAGACATTTTAAACAATCAGTCTATGTGTTGTGCATAGGTTCATTATACTTGTGTTATGAAGACTAAAGATTACTAACAAGTTAATGTGTTTAAATCAGATCTATGAACACATGGCGCTTGGGACAAATGGGCACCCTCCTACAGCCAATGAGTTTAGGCGGTTGAGCGAAGCACTCAGGCATTCAGGGGAAGGTGGGCTGGGGCACACAGTGGGCTAGAAAAACTTGGTGGAACGACTAAAATGCAAACACGTTCTGCCAAAAGCTGACTGGCCTTTTCTTCCCAAAGGCACTGACTAATCAAACAATTCTGCCTTTTGGCTCAATTCTATCTGCATTTGTTGAGGAACGTCACCCAGAGAGAAATGATTAAAACCAACATCAGTGCTATTTTAATTTCTAACATTCCACAATCAATACTGTTGAATCATCAAGAGTGATGCACGCTTATGTCCCTATCGCTCACATTTCTCTTTCCTTCTCTCCTATCCTGCGTTATCCTGCTCTTTTTCCTTTTCTTTTCTCCACAGAAGGATCATTAAGGATATCTCACAGCTCCATTCTTCTGCTTCTTGATTTTTAGACCTGAGAGCTTCCCCAGAGGGCTCCTTTCTGGTGGTGGTGTGCTGTCAAGTGCAAACTACAGAGCTGTTTGGATGTCCTGATGTATGACAGTCATAGTCATATAGGGACCTTCTGTCTTGAACAAACACCATCAGTTCTAACTGCTGTAAAGATATTTTAATAGCATACAATGTAGTTATTTACATTACCACATATATTTATACACATATACAGTACTGTGCATGAGCTACCCCTCATTTCTTTATACAGTAAATCCCTGCTTATTCACGTTTTTTTTCAGAGAACTGGGCTAATTTGTGGAAACTGCAGATATTTTCCGCATTTTGTTTGCTTTTGTAACGTCTGAGCCATGCCTGCCATGCCCCCTCATCCTCGTGCTGGCTTGTTTATGTTTGGGCCGCACCCAGGTTCTCTTGGAACATAACCCCCACGATGCACCTGAACGGAATGTGCCTCCACTGCTCAGCTTTTTTTGTGGCAATTTTTTCGAGGCGGGAGGTTTGAAAGTAGCCAATCTGAGAAGGTTATTTATTTCTCCTTGCTGCTGATTGGCTGCGTAATCGTGGGGTTACGTTCCAAGAGAACCTGCGTATAGTGAAAATCAGTGAATTTGTGATGTGGTAAAAAAATGCCTAAAAATGCCTATTTTGCCGCTCCCAAACATAAACAACCAGCATGAGGACGAGGGTCATGGCAGACGAGGCCCAGATGTCACAAAAGCAAAAAGAAAATGTGGAAGATAATTCCAAGAACAATTATTAGTCCGGTTCTCAGAAAAAATCTGCGACTGCTGAACCGTGAATAAGTGGGGGGTTACTGTATAAGTTATTATTCTGATAGTGAAGATATATGTATAGGGCGGACCGTCTAAAGAGGGATTAAGGATTATGCGGGCATTTCTCAACCTATTTAATATCTACCACATCACTTGTCTGTCATTTCTGTTCATTTGCACATAGAGAACCCTGTCAGTTCTGCAATGATGTCTAAAAGCAGAACTTTAGTGGGTTCAGTGGAATCTGAAAGGTTCAGCAGATTTCAGTAGTGACGTGACATCAGGATCTCATGCCATTTCAGAGCCAGTCTTAGCGGAATGATCATATCCTCAAATGTATCTCCTTCTCACATCCACGCCACTTGTGCCTATTATGAGACAATGATGTACTTTTATTTAAAATATTTAAATATTTCATGGCAGACTTCTTACCCAGGTAGGTGATGAGGCCGCTTCCTTCTGGAAGCCTCTCTGCCAGTGTTAACATTACATGCTTGAATGCTTTATTTCATCAAAGTAGTAATTTGCCAATGCAAAAATATTCAGGCCCAGTAATGAACATGAAAGAGACACCACCAGCAAGTTCAAGACAAGTAGACAGACAGATAAATAAATAGATAGATAGACAGACAGACTGGGAGACAGACAGATGGATAGATAGATAGATAGATAGATAGATAGATAGATAGATAGATAGATAGATAGATAGATAGACCATTTTAGTCATTTGTGAAATACAATGATTTAATTTCTTCAACAATTTATCAAACCTTTCATCTACTGTTTCACACTTACTGGGGATTACATTTTTATTTCAAAAGATTTTTTTTCTGACATTTTTATGCATGCATGGGCTCACTCTGTCCTCCCACTGTACTATCTGGATTCCACCTCGTCTTACCTGCAGCACTTTCAAAGCTCCTTCAAATGCCCTTTGAGACAGAGTTCTGACACCTCAAGCTCGTCTTTTAGGGCACCAGCACCTAGAGAGGGCGTCTAAATCCACCTACAGGATTAATTCTGCTGCCCTGCATACTTTAGACTCCTGACTCCATCCCAGCGCTCCTTTATCTTCTGTACCTTCATGACGGGAGCATCAGAGTGCAGACCCTTCTGGACTTGCAGACTAATTAGCTTCTACCTTTTTCAGCGATTTTATTATCTGTAAAAAGTATTAACAAATTAAACTGCATTGCATTATTCTATTCATAATTAACAGACTTCTCTTTAAGTTCTGTGATGCTTTACAAATCGGTATCAAAACCTGACCAGTAGAAGGGCTTCAAAATGATTCACGAGAATAAAATCATGGAACATTAACCCCACGAACATCCCCCAGCACTGTGTTAACAACACACTGAGTATGAAATTTGACACTGAAATCAACAGACTTCCAGCTCAGATCTATTTTACCCCTGCAATGTCAACTGTATTGCCTGTCCATTCTTGTACAGTGTTTACAAAACTTAATCTGTCATTTCTCTTCTACAAGATTTACATATTGTGTGTCTAGTTCCTACCAAAACCTGCCACGCCTGCTGTAGCTGATTGGCTGGATCTGGTGTATTAGTATCAGAAAAGGGGTGGGGGCATGTTGGGACTAAACATTGCAGGAAAGTAGATCTCCAGCAAGAGGGCTGGTGACCACTATCATAAACAGAAATTGTCTACAGACAATAGTAACAAAGTTTATGTTTACGCTTAGCAGACACTTTTATCCAGAGCAACATACATCAGTGCTTTAGCAATCCACATCTGTTCTTTAAACCTGAAAAGCTAAACTCAAATCAACATCTACTTTTAACCAAGTTACTGCTAACTAAGTTACGCACCTTATCAAAAACGTTGTCAAAAAGAAAAAAGTCAGAGGTTGACACACTGCTTGATCAGTGCTTCCCAAAGTGGTTCTCTGGGTTAATCAGTGGTTCCCAAACTGGTCCTGAGTACCTGCTCTCCTGCACATTCATGCATTTGCACAAACCTCAACCCAAAAGCTGTGAAATGAACTTAGTTGGATCAGGTATGTTGGAAACAGGGAGAACACTTAAATGTATCAGGCTGGTACTCCTGGACCAGTTTGGGAACCACTAGTATAGATTATTCCATCAAAATGTTTTAGTATGGATGCTGTTTTACTATAAAAAGTGTGGAATGTGGAAAAAAATGCTTTTGCATATTATCTTCTGAATCTGAACAGAATGAGACAACTTTTTGGAAATTGCTTATGCTATGACTGCACAGTGACACAATATAAATATAAAATATACAGTATAAGTCAAAAATAAACACTTCAGAAAATGCTTGGTACTAAATACACTGTGGTCAGTTAGAGCAACAATATTTAGTATTTGGGTTCATCTCCATTTTCAGCATTTAATATATTTGGGTTTATCTCCATCTTCAACATTTAATATTTGGGTTCATCTCCATCTTCAACATTTAATATTTGGGTTCATCTCCATCTTCAACATTTCATATTCGGTTTCATCTCCACCTTTAACATTTAATATTTGGGTTTATCGCCATATTTAACATTTAATATTTGGGTTTATCGCCATATTTAACATTTAATATTTGGGTTTATATCCATCTTCAACTTTTAATATTTGGGTTTATATCCATTTGCAACATTTAATATTTGAGTTTATCTCCATCTTCAACATTTAAGATTTGGGTTCAGTGACTGGGTGAAAAAGCAGAATTTATGCTGATATACATTCTTGTTAACCATCAGAATTTCAGTTTTCAGTTGTACAAATGAGGGAAGACATGGTACAGAATATTAGTGCTATCATTTCACAACCTGTGGCAAAATTATACCCTTGAAGAAGGTTTAGACAAAAAAGAACTTCATCCATGAAAACCGTTATCTCTTCATCACTGATTTTTTTGTTTTCTGTTGTGTGTGCCCACAGAGTTTGTAGGTGATTCCATCATTCCATTGGGTCCTTTAAACCCTCCTGCCTGTGCAATTAGTGGGTGGGGCTTCACATATTTTGCATGTTAAACTATAGTTTAATGAAGTGCACAGTGAATTCGGGGACACTGTCTGTGCATGCTGAGGTCACACCAAGGCACACATACACAAGGCCCTGAGTTGTGATGAAACTTTATATTCCAGCTCCATCTTTAATCATTTTGTCATTTTGTTGTTTTTGTCTGCGTCTGTGGGTGTGGTTGATTGCTTTCTCCCCTGAACTTTTTTCTTGTAGGCCGTAAGCGGCTTGCTGCCTCTCTTTGATTGCCCTCACAGTCTAATCCTCTTTCTTTAGTCCTGAAAAGCTAAAGGATCACCGCAAGAGTGTCACTTTGAACACTCTCTAATAAATAGAATCATCTTAATGCTACATTGCTGGTTCATTGTGGGGCGCCAGAGAAACCCCGGTGGGTGTTTGATGAACTGTAGAGGTGTGACAGCTTCTAAAGGACTGAGGGGGAAGTGGTTGTGTAACATATTTGGAGAGTGTATGCTGTGTTCTTAAATTTTAACTGGGTGGTCTCTGTTTGCCCACAGCCTAATATTGTTTCAAGCTTTTAGCTTGTAGATAAATATGCACCCATCCATCCATCCATTCATCCATCCATCGTTCCACTTTCTGAGCCGCTTATCCCAGAGTTGCAGGGTGTGCTGAAGTCCACCCCAGCATTCATAGCATAAAAGGCAGAGAAACCCCCCAGTCCGGATGTAGATAAATATGTAAAATGTAAAATTTGCTCTATAAATTTACAGCAACTTACAGCAACTGGTTGCAGCACTGCCAGGTAGCTACTGTAAGTAACATTTACAGTACTCAGGCTGTAAAGACATATTGGTAGTAGTACTACTATAATCAACAACAGTCTCTGTTTCAGAAATAAAAAGGTTAAAAAAGACACAATTCAATTGCATCTTAAATTGTTTTTGAGTAAAAAAAGTTAAAAGTCAAAAAAAGAATGCATTGTTCCATTTCAGGTTTTCAAGAAAATCATTTAAATAATACAAATATGCCACATGCATGTTTTCCAAGCTCCTAAAAGCAGTGTTTAAGCTAAAGCACTGTGGTATTAACCTCAGTGTGAGAAAGTGAATGCACACCAGTGGCACTAGCATGACACAACAAGTGCTTAAGAGACTGAATCTCTTTGCAGTTTAAAATGAGCACTATCACAGCGGTGGTATGCATACATTTAAAGATACAAATTCAAAATTTCTTCATTCAAATCTTGTGAAAATGTTTTATTTTTTAGCAGTTCTTTGTTCATCTCTCTCTCTCTCTCTCTCTCTCTCTTCTCCCTGTATCTACTTATCCTTCATCCTCTTCTCTCTGGAGTTGCCTGTGTCTCATCTTCATAATTACTGATGTCTCCTTGTCTCTTTAATTCCCACGCTTCTTTGGTCTCATGACAATTATATCTTCTCTTTTTCCTGCCAATTTCATCATCTCCTCAGTCGCCTTTTCTTTAGGCTTTTATCTTTGTCAAGTCTTTAGAGAGGGAGAAATAAATAAGTGTGTGCGTGTGCATGTGTGTGTGTGTGTGTGTGTGTGTGTGTGTGTGTGTGTGTGTGTGTGCGGAGAGAGCGGATGAGCGAGAGAGAGAGAGAGAGAGAGAGAGAGAGAGTCAGAGAGCGCGCTGTTTAAGGATAATTTTCTCCATTTACTACTCAGTGACGAAGGTCAATTTAGAGAGAAGAGCTCTATTTCTGAACTGCTATGCTTTTCTTCCTCTTCCTTTTCACTCTCTCTCTCTCTTTCTCTGCCTCTCTCTCTCCCTCCCTCTTTCTCTCTCCCTCTCTATTGCTCACTGTCTCTCTTCCTCTCTCTCACTTCTATCACTCCTTATCTCTTTCTTTCTCTCTCTTCCTCACGCTTTCAGTCATTCCTTCTCTTTCTGTGTCTTTCTCACTCACCCCATCTCCCTCTCTCTCTCTCTCTCTCTGTCTCAAATTGAAAAAGTACATATTGTTTTATTCTGTCTGTGGATAAGTGAGTTTTCTGAAAAGAGTTCAGGAGATAATCGACTCGAGAGCCACATTTACAGCAGATCACTGAAGGTCTGAGCATTTAGGAGCTCAATCTGCTGGTTTATCTTCCAAAACATACAGCGAATACAGTACGACGCTTTAAAGTGTTGCATGAGAGCATCAGGACATTGAAGGACAAGTAAATGCATTAGCGTTACATTGCATATGATCACTGTCTCATCACTGGCACAGCAAGTATAAGTATATAGATTTACCCACTATTCCTGTGACCAGTTTCATTAGCCCATCCATGCTATGCCCACAAATGGGCTGTTTTGTAGAAACTATTGCCAGGTTGGACCAACCTACACATTATGGGTTTTTGCCAAAGTTCTTTGATCAAATTACACATTTTTGGGTGGAGCATGGACAGTTCAATTCAGAGTCATTTGCTTACATGTGCATAAAACAATGCCCATAAAACCAGCCCACAAAAAATGTAGTTAATGATATCTGAAAATCAATAAACTCCGCTTTTAATAATAGCTTGGGAAATAATACTGTCAAATCATTATTTAATACTACACTTCACGGCAAGGAAGATCCTTTCATGCATTTTTATTCATTCTTAAAGAGTCCATTTCACAGTAAAGCATTTTTTCTTAATATATTGTCCAGCCTGTACGTTTGACATATAAAACCTGTTTGGTTTTTAGTTCGCTGTTACTATGATGTCACAAAAACACATTCATGAATTCATCTATTTAGCCCCGCCCCTTCCCACTGACGTTTTAAGGAGTGTTTCAGCATGGACTGCTTTTTAAATGGAGCATGATACAAGACAGCCAATCAGAACAAAGCTCTTTTGCATATACTGTATATGTCTTAAAGGCACAGTAGCAAAAAAAACATTTAATTTGAAGGGACGAGGAGGGGTAGGAACACTGATTTGTAAACTTAAATTATAACTTTTTTGGGGATATAATACTTCAAATATTTGGGCCCTGTAACTGAGAAGGGAAAATACAAATTCAAATGAGTCAATGACCCGGTCCACTCCAGTGGATCAATAAGACAAAGTGCCATAATATTATGCCCACTGGAGCAGGTACAGGACCACCATTGTCTTCTAGCCCACTACTCTCTGGGTCAGGAAGCTCCTACTTCCAATTGGTGAAAAGTGTTCAGAGATGAGTTCAGGTCAGAGAGATGGCAACACTTAATCTGAATAGTTTTATTTTTCCATAGAGAACTACGGCCTTTGGCAGCATGCGAGGAATGCAAATAGCGGTTCATTAATTCAAGCAGAGAGAGCCTGAGTGGTTCCACATATTAATAATAAAGCTCACATTAGGCATTGTTAGGTGCCTCGCCCTAAACAGCGAGACAGCCGATTTTAATAACCTCAGGAGAGGATTTAAGAAAATATGGAAGAAAAATGCAGGTAAATGCGGTGGTGGGTTTGGGAGGGTTATTAATGCTAACAGTAATCATAGTCATACATCTAACCAGCAACAGCTGGAATTAGCATAACTCCCTGAAAGATCTGAGTGCACAGACACTTGAAAACAATTGCTTTTTTGTACATTCTGTGAATATTTCATGGTGAAAATGCAAAGCTCTACTGGTGACACTGCTGATGTATTATATCGTACTATCTTGCAACTTTGCCCACAAACCAGAAAAGATCAACATTTTTCCTTGAAAAAAAAATCAGTTTTTGAAGTGGAATTCCGGCGAATTTTAAAAGGTCTGCATAATTCAGTGGTCATTCAGACTGCTCTGATGCGAAAGGGTTCATTGTAGAGACGTTTACCAAGTCTAATTTCTTCATAATGGTGGAACCAGGGATCATAATGTTTACAATTCAAATCTAGCCATTTTAATCACTATCTCAGTTCAGATAATGGATGGATGGCAAAACAGTAGTGAGGAGTCATGAGGACAGTCACTAACAGAAAATAATCAAGTAATGGCGCTAATTAAAAGCACTCGATTCTGACTGCCAACTTTTCAACTGATAAAATGTCATTTTTAAAGATTCAAGTAGGCATTATTAACGCTAATCATTAACACTCTAATATGCCTAAATGAGTCAAACATATTTGAATTTCAACTAAGAGTGTAGTGCTTCCCTTATTGTAATGCCTGACTCATTAATTGCTGCCATTAATGAGCTGAATTAAGTGTGTTTGCAGGGCAAACACTGAAGTCTGCAGAGTCAAGGCTGTCCAGAGCTTCGATTTAAAAGCTGATAAGAAATCAAGAGAGCTGAAGTGCGATGGCTTTGCATCATAGCCGCTGTCTGTGGTGCTGAATCAGTGCTGAACTCTGCACTAAAAGTGAGCCAGACTTTTTGAAACTTTTCCTCTTTGCCAAATCAGCTTGGACACCCCCCCCCCCAGTGTCATTCAGATCACGCCATAGCCCCCGATGGAGTCGTTATTAATGAACTAATTGAGTTACAATATGCCCAAAATGTGAAGACGATAAATCAGTTTTACAGTGTGCGCACTTGCCAAGGTTCAGAGACAACAAATCAACTACAAATCACTTTTACAGTGTGTTTAGAGACTTGCAGTGCTGTTGAAATGGGCCACAAACATTCCAGTCAAAGTCCTGGCAGCGTGTTCAATCACCTTTACGGCTGTGGAGTCATAGTTCTCTCCACAGGAACGGCCCAGTGTTTTACGCAGTGTTTTACACTGAAGACCAGAGTCACACTCCTTTTCACAATTAAATCCGATTAAATCCAATTACAGAGTATGAAAAGCAATTTATACTTGGGTTTATTCCAACAGGTGAACTAGTCCAAAGCTTCACACAACCGAACTGAATCAGAGAGTCTGAGCAAAAGTCAAGTGAAGCAAGCAGTGTCGAGACAACCGAAAACTGGAACATCGAACAGGACATGAATACGAACAGGAATAAATCACTGGACACACTGTAAAGTTCATATGTAAATGGGTGGGTGTTCATACAGGTGAATCAGAGTCATGTGTCTAGAACTCAGGTGAATCAGACCGAGGCTCCTTGAAGAGATCCGTACTGGGTCAGTGGAACCGAGTCGGGATCCGGGAAGGGTGGATTTCCGGACTGGAGTTCAGTTGTGGCCTGACGCTCCTTCTCCCTCCCTCTCTTTCTCCCTCCCTCTCTTTCTCTCCCGTTCCACCCCTCTCTCTTTCTCTAACTCTCTCTATTCCTCTCTTTCCTTTTTATTTTCTCTTTAAGTCTCTTTCTTTTTATTCTTTCCTTTTTCCTATCTTTCTCTAGCCCTCTCTTTTTCCCTCTCCCTCTTTCTCCCTCCCTCTGTCTCTCCCATTCCAGCCCTCCTCTCTCTTTGTCTAACTCTCTCTTTCTCTCTCTCTTTTTATCTCTCTTTCTTTTTATCTTTCCTTTTTTCTATCCCTTTCTCTCTCCTTATTTCTCCCTCCCTCTCTTTCTCTCAGCCCCCCTCTCTCCTTGTCTAACTCTCTCTCTTCCTCTCTCTCCTTTTTATCTTTCTTTTTATTATCTTTCATTTTTCCTGTCTCTTTCTCCATCCCTCTCTTTCTCTTGCCCTCTTTCTCCCTCCCTCTTTATCTCTCCCATTCCACCTCCTCTCTTTTAGTTTAACTCTCTCTCTCTTCCTCTCTCTCCTTTTGTCTCTCTTTCTTTTTATCTTTCCTTTTTCCTATCTCTTTCTCCCTCCCTCTCTTTCTCTCCCATTCCAGCCTCCCTGTCTTTTTGTCTAATGCTGTCTCTCCGCCTCTCTCCTTTTGATTTTTATTTCCTTCTCTTTATCTCTTTTTCTTTATTATCTTTCCTTTTTTCTATCTCTTTCTCTCCCTCTCTTTCTCCCATCCCAATTTTCATTTCCTTCTCTTTCTCTCTCTCCCTTTCTTTTTATTCTCCTTCTGTCTCCCCCTCTTTCTCTCCCTACCCCATCTCTATTTTTCCTATTTTGTTCTCTTTATCTCTCTCTCCCTTTCTTTTTATTCCCTTTCCGTTTTCCTATCTCTTTCTCTCTCCCTCTCTTTCTCTCCCATACCCCGCCTCACTCTCTCTTTCTTTATTCTGTTTCCTTTTCCCTATCTCCTTCTCTCTCCCCACCCCATCTCTATTTTTCCTATTTTGTTCTCTTTAACTCTCTCTCACCCTTTCTTTCGGTCTCCATTTCCATTTCCTTCCCGTTCTCTTTCTGTGTCTGTCGTCCTGCCCCCTCCCTCTTTTTCCTCTCTCTCCAATCTCTGTTTATGGCCTATCTGTCTCTCTCTCTTTCTTGCTCTCTCTCTCTCTCTCTCCCTATATATAACTTTCTAACCTCTCTCTCTCTTTTTGTTTCTCTATTCCTCTTTTCCTATCTTTCCTTTTCATTCTCTCCCATACTCTCTTCCCCTCTCTCTCTCTCCATCTCTCTCCCTTCTTTTAACAATCCCATTCTCTCCTCTTTTCTTTTTATACTCTTTTTTATCTCCCCCTCTCTCTCTACTCTTTCTCTCCCACTTTCCTTCTCGCTCCCTCTCCCCCTCCCTCTTTCTCTCTCTCCCCCTCCCCCCTCTCTTCTCCCCCCTCTCTCTCCCTCCCTTCCTCTCTCTCTCTCTCTGTCTCTCCCTCTCTCTCCTTTTTATTTTTCTTTCCTTCTCTTTATCTTTCTTTATATTCTCTTCCCTTTTTCCTATCTCTTTCTCTCTCCCTCTCTTTCTCTCACATACCCCTTCCCTTACTCTCTCTTTCTTTCTTTCTTATTTCCTTTTATCGGTCTCTCCTCCTCTTTCTCTCCCTCCCTCTCTCTC
>JBBIGA010167875.1:0-16785 GCA_037576975.1 Alestes dentex | reverse complement strand
TATATATACACATATATATATACACACACACATATATATATATATACATATATATAGACATATACACACACACACACACACACACACACACACATATACATTATACATATGTATGCATATATGTATATAGTATATACACGCACATATATAGTAGGTAAGTATGGTTAACAGGTAAAGTGTTAAAGTGATAGTTTAGCCGTGAAGCTGGAAGAGCAAATATGTTTTGACTGAATGAAGGGGTATGTGGGGGGGATTTTGCAGACCAAACTATCACTTCAATGTTAGTACGAAGCCATGTTTATGACACCAGACAATTAATCATCAGTGAGTTCGGTGGTTCAGTGGGGTGCTGATATTGATTGAGTCATTAATGTGGAAAAGATGGCAGTGTTTCACACGTACACACAAAAAAATATACATGCACGTGTTAGAATGATGCAACACACAACATCAAGAGAAAAACACACAAAAAATACACACTGCTTACCTAAGAGAGAAGCTGATGCATTCAGAGAGAGAGTAATGAAAATCGGGAGAAAAACAGAGAGGGATAATAAAAGGGAGAGGAGAGAGGCAGACAGAGGAATGAGAAAAGAGGCGACAGAAACAAATGAAAAAGAAAAAAATAGAAAAGGGGGAAAGCAAGGAAAAGGGAAAGCGATAAAGAGTGGAATGAAAAAGTAAACGATTAATTTTGAAGATGCTGCTAACGGTGCAAGATAAATCATTAGCATTAGCACGCTAACAGCTACAATCGCTGCTGTGTGTTTACTGTCCATCACATGACCCAATGCTTTAACATTATTTAAAACTATGGAGAGTGAATAAAGCAACTTGGCAGGATCCTGTGGACGGTTCAAAGATCTTGGCTGATCAACTACATCTGATGGGGGCAGGACTGTAAACTTGCTCTACAACTGAACTATTGCTTTAAGTCTAGTATCGTATTGTACTGTTTCTTTTCTGCTTCTGTTTTGTTCATTCTTCCCTCTCTCTATTTCTCTCTCTCGGTAGGGTTCACTCTGCTGTATAGGTAATATGAGGGGGGGGGTTGTCCTTTGGGAGCACTGTGGAACACCGTGTGGGTCCTTAGTGACCGGTTGCTAGGTTACCTGTCTCTGCTGGTGACATGTCATCTGTCTTCAGAAACTCCTTTTTTCTGTTCATTCTGGAAGAGAGAGGTGGGGAAAGAGAGGAGAGTGAGGAGAGAAAAGACAAAGAATGAATGAATGAATGAAAAAAGCCAGAGAAAGAAAAACAGATAAAGAGAAAGAAAGAGTGAGTCCAAAAGGAGGAGAGAGTGGTGAGCAGAGAAAAAGAAAAACGGGATAGAAAGTGAGCCAGACAAAGAAAGAGTGAAAGAGAAAGCAGAGTGAAAGAAAAACAAGGCAGAGAGAAGTGGAAAGATAATCAAAATTGAAAGTAAAATAATAGGTACTGTTCATAAAGTACTGAGAATGTAAATATTCATAAAGTATTGGGACAGTAAGAGCACACACCTCCTGTTTTCTATGCAAGCCACCAAGAAGGTCAGTACGTAGAAGGACAGAAAAATTCCAAGACAAAACAGCATTCCCATGACATACACCTCCGCTACAACAGGAGACAGAGATATCAGCCAACCAATTAAGTAATGTGTAAATGTTCAATTAATTAATTAACCTCATCGAACTTACAGTTGATGGCAGGAGTGACGATCACTTCCAGAGTTTTACTACGATTCCCAGCATCCAAAAGCTCATCTGACAAGGAAAGAACATGCACGTCAAAGAAGCTGATTCTAGATCAGCGGTCCTCCTGAGGTGGTTTGTGAGCACAGACATTGTTGTGTAAAAAGGTAATATTCAGCTACATGCTGAAGTTTAGTTCATTTTTACAGCTCAAAGTAAGTCATACTGTGGCCTAAACTGTTTACAAATCTCCACCACCTTAATGAAGAACTGTACGTGGTTTGACGGTCTGGAAAAGTTTTGGGTTTATGTTTATGGTAAAATATTTGATGTTAGCTACAAGATGTTAGCCTTGTAGCTCCAGTTCTAAAGCTAAATATAGACTCCAAACTGAAACTGTCAGCTGCTAAGAGTGAAATGGTCTTTCGGAAATATGCTGGGACTTTATAACTCTGGCTCAAGGAGAAAGTGTAACAGGATGGATTGGTGGACAGAGCAACGACAGATCAATTGGCTGACTGGCTGGAGTGGGGTGATAGTGGGCTGTGACTGGCTAACCGGGTAAGAGTGGGTAGAACTTGAGCGGTCCACCACACGCCTCGTCCTCGGTCTTCACCACTATGACCACGTAGAAACTGTTGCTTGGAAAATCCTTTCTCTATGCACAGGAAATTGAGAATAATTCAGATAAAACATACTGCAGGAAGTTTAAAGCCATCAGGTTAGCATCAGCAAAATTTGGTTATCAGAAGCCACAACACAGGGCGGTCAATCAGAACAGGGGTCATTAACGCATCTGTCTGAAATGCAAAGTAACAAAAACAGCTTGTTCAAAAGGATAATGTTAGGTGGTCCTATGAAAGGTTATTTTACTGAATGGTCATTTTAATTCCTTAATTGTTTATGTCATTTTAACTAATCATGAACAAAAACTAGCACAGTCATTATAAAAACCTACCGTATTATTTTTGCACAGTTTATGATTGTGAATGATACATCGCTTGCATTACTGCAACCCTACCAGACAGATTTAACACACAACGTACACAAGGCCTGGTGTTACCTGCACTGTGATGGCTCCCTTTTTGGTCATGGTCTGATACATTCCAATAAAGGCCACATTGTTGTCCAGATCGTACACAGGGCACTGAGAACAAAAAGAAACATTATAATACGCAGCAGGTTGACAAGTGTTCAGTTTACTGTACTAAGGCTGACCTTCAATAGTAACAGAAAAGATCTGCATGACTGTACTGCACATTTTAAATTCTCTTACTGCTTTTACTGGGTTAGATATAATGCACTTGCACTTCTCTTTAGGTGTGATAAAGTGATTGTGGGTATGGGTATGTACTTATAGTGCTGTAACAAGAGCAAAAGGTTCCAAATTCAAACCTGGATATCCTGAATGGACATGACGGAGCACGGGAAATTCTTATCCGAATCCACTTTGACAATCATGGTGTCCATGCCGTCAGGGAAAACATACTTAAAAAACTGCGAGGAAAAAGAAGAGACAAAACAAATGAGAAATTAATACATAATTACCTATATTACAATAACTTACTCCATTATTTTTTTTACATATTATTACAAAAATTAATTACTTATAAATATTTTGACTACAGAGTAATTTTGAAAAATTACTTGGTGAAGGTTCTTCCCACATTAATTCCCACAGTAAGAAAATATGGTGCAAGGGGGGAGGGGGCGGGGGCTGAGTGTCCTAGAATAACCTCAGATCTCCAAAAAAGAACAATACAAAAACAACCCGAGATCTGTTCTTAAGCTTACTGATCAGTAAACCTAAATCCACCCAAAAGCAAACACACACACATGATGGAGTTGCGGTTAGGTTGCTGAGTCATGAAAAAAGCAGAAACACATCCACTGATGACTAAACAGGGACTGATATAGCAGTACACACGACTCTGCTCTGAGTGATGTGTCATTAATTTTCTCTGCAATAAAGCGATGGACACTGTACTGCCCCAATTTACTGCTTTATAACGCTCTAGATTATAAAAAAGTCAAAGTTTCTGTGCTAATTCTTTCAAGAATTCCTCGTTTACTGTAATTCACACTCACGCATTCCCTAGATGGACTTTAACCTGCCAGCGCACAGACTGAGTGACGTCACCCTCTCTCCCATTTCAGGTGGACTGAGAATACTTTTCTGCCTCTAATGGCAGCAAAACTAGCTTGATAAGATGTTCCTGGAAGAGGTGGTAAATTATTACTTCTATATTTTTGTGAATGAAGCCTCTCTCTCACAAATGCAGCACTCAAGTGGCCTTAAGTGTGTGTGTATGTGTGTTGATGCTTGATAAACATATGTTTCCTTTCCCACAGACTTTACTATTTAACACTTTATCAGTAGCACCCTCAACAAATCCTGTTATAAAAGTTCATCTTACAGAGCATATTTGTATTAAACAATAAATCCAGAGTGCCCCCTACATTTTCCACAGTGTCAGAATCATTGTCTACAATTTGATCATTCCAAAGCATTTGTTCACTTTGTCAGGAAATAACTACAGCTCTAAGAACAAGAAAAGTTCAATAAACTTTGCATGAACTTTGCAGTCCTGCCAGACACCAACCATACTGTGTGTGACCGGTCAAGGAAAAAGGAGAAGAGTGTGTGTTCACAAACCTGGGGCTGGGAAGGAGTTGCGTTAAAGCTGAACTTCTTATTTGTCCTAAAACACAAGACGAAAAGAACACAGAAGAAATGAGTCAGACTCCATACAACAGCAGATCACACACCTGATTAAGCCTATTAATAAACACGAGCACCAGTTTAAAACAGAATCTCCTCATTAGGCTCAAGCACAATTCAAGCGGGATTATCTATAATTAAAGTAAAGTGTCCCCTTATAGTCACATCATTGCACAGCACAGTGTGAACAGTGTGAAATTCTTTCTCTCCATTTAACCCGTTCACCAAGTGAATCAGTGGGCTGCCACCAGTGAGGGGCGCCCGGGGAGCAATGTGTGGGAGCAGTGGTGCCACTAGCAGTCAAGGGATTCAAACACACCACCTTCTAGTTGCAGGGGTAACACCCTAACCACTAGGCCACCAGCTGCCCCAATTAAGTCCTAGTGTGTGATTTCAGTAGTTTTTTTTTTTTAAACATGAGTGTTCCCACATCTGTAAAGAGATGTCCTGTGTACTGACATCCCCTAACACTTCAACGACTTATACCGGGTGTCTAAAGTCTGAGACCAACAGTGAAATACGGATATTTCGAACGCTTTTTCTATTACGTTTCTGATACCAGAAAGTGTGGTGCCTAAACAGACGGTGTAGAATATCCCTGTGAGTTTCAAAGATTCTTAGTCCCCTTTGCACTTTTGCTTTAATGCCGGTGGGCCTCGAGCTCCACAAGTTTGTGCAGAAGCCTCTGATGAGCAGATCAGATTCATTTGAGTTATCTGAGCACACACTTCAGTGAGAGAGAGGAGACTGACACACACTGACCTTCCTGTTCAAAGGCATTAACATGGACAGTGTCACTGATTCACTTCAATACAAACAGCGACCAAGGCATAGCTAAGAATCTAGCTAAGATTTCTTCTTCTTTTTACTGAACACAACCTCTCTTTGTCACATTTTTCACAATTTCTAAAGATCTTTATGCTTTTTATGTACAGATACAGACAAAACATAACCTCTGATTTTTACTGTGGGTTCTGACTTTTGGCCCCTTCTGTTGGTGCAGAAAACTTCAGCCTGCATTTATTAGTCATAAATTGGTCGTACTGTATCAGCAGCAAGAAATCAAGACCTGTCTCTGAGGCAACAGACTTTGATCGTGCTGTGGACACACGGCTGATTTGTCAGTACAGTGTACGAGGACGTGGCCGAGATGATGAGATGACAGAGCAAAGTAACAGGGATGATGACTCCCAGGCATTCAGCCAGTATGGTGTGATCTTCAAAGCCGTAGTCAAGACCACCTCTGTCGAGTCCAAGACTAGTCAAAGAGTCCAAAGAGGTTTGGCTCAGGGTCAAGACCAAGTCAAATGAAGTTAAGTAAAGATGAAGTGAAAATGAAAGTCAGTTCAGACCAAGACAGACAAAAAAGAACCCACTTTGAGACTCACTGGGCTGTTTGTAATGTTAATGTGATGCAGGAGACAGTGTATCTTCTACTCAAAATGATTTTCACTGTTCTCTGTGATGAATGAGGTGGAAGATCACTATATGTCTAGTAGATCTACTTCACTCCATTCACTCTGCCTAATGTTGTGTCAGTGACTGAAAACGATGAGCGCAGAGACAAGTTTTAGGAGGCATGTGATTTGTTACCAGGAAGCCGATGGCAATGCTCAGTCTAGATAGACTTTGAAATAATTAAACAATTGTCTGTTTTCTGAACAAGCTTTGCTCAAAGAATGCTTTTGTTGACTGTTGTAGTTGGTTTTAAAATGTTCTGGTAGTTGTGATGGCTGCGATTTCGGAGATGCCAGCTGCCATGAAGAAATGTTATTTTTTAAAGGCTGCTGCACTTGGTCGAGACCAACTAGAATGTTTGCCGAGACTGATGGCAGAGTCTGAGACAAGTCCCAGCGCAAGTCCACAGAAAAATGTCTCGAGTTCGGACAGCCCTGGTGATTATAATGCTTGTAGCATCATAAAAAAGCTGATAAAGGTAGTGATTAGGACAATAAGTACAACATTATACAGTGCTAGTCAAAAGTCAGGTTCAAACTGACTGACTGTACTTTCATCATTTTTTAAAGATTAATGGTTTATATATATAGTCTTTAATATTTATATATTACAGTATTTTTTAAGTGATGGACTTAACTGAGTGGGTTTTTTTTGCTAAATCCTGGAATAAAATGAACCATTTAGAGCTGGATCAATATTTCATTTGTGAATTATTTTTATGATAACTATTTTTACTGTCCATTAAAACACCAGTGAAATGCCACATTTAATATTGAATTTAAACCTGTGTAACACATTTTGGGTCACTGTGTTATTTCAGTTTAGAAGTCACTGAACCATAAAAAAGTACAAATTAAGAAAATATGTAAGTGGGTCCTGAATCAACCTGAATAAAGAATTAATTTTACAGGATGTCTCACAAGTGATCAACTTTCAGGCAGGTGACTCATCAAGGTGTAACTATAAATATTTAATATAATATTTAATATTTACAGCATGTGATTGTTTTTCAAGGACCCATATACGTTTTAATTATATTTTATTTTTTCCCAAGCTCCACTTATAGCATTTATGTGTTTTTATGTACCAAAAACAGAAATAATCAATTTCTGCATAACTGTCTTCCCAGCTCTGTTTATCCCTTAGAATTAAGCAGGCTGTTTTTGTTACTGTTTCGAATGCTAGCCTGTACTGCCCATGCTGAAAAGACAGATATATATATATATAAACGAACTAGTTTCTGTGACACCCCAAGAACTGAACATTTTTATATGGGCTCTTACTTCAGATTACTTTTCACGGACTGAAGAGCAAATGGCATGTTTTGAAACCTTAACAGTATTTAGGTCCTACAGCAAGCTTTTATTAGACAAAAATGGGGGGAAAAAAATCCAAGATATTCATGTTTTCCAAGATATGGGCCCTTTAATAAGGTCTGGCATTCCAGAAAAAAATTAACATTGAATAAAACATAGTAAAAGTCTCTAGTTTATAGTGTTTCAGTCTACACTTGTGTAAGTTATTATTAAATAAAATTACAGCAATTGTTAATACAACAAACTGCAAACCCTGAAATTGATAAAAGTCAAACTAGTTTATAGCACAAGCGTTATCTTTTTTCTTGAAGATGAGGAAATCATAGATGTTGTTGAATAACGGTCAAATATTACTGAATAATTATTCAGGAGGAACTTAACATGATCCTAATGCTGGCAGTACTGATTATGCTGCCAGCATTATCTATGATTGCCAGCGCACAGACTGAGTGACGTCACCCTCTCTCCCATTTCAGGTGGACTGAATACTTTTCTGCCTCTAACGGCAGAAAACTTTATTAATCATTAACAAGTGTGATTAAGATGATGGCAGCAGTTTTGGAAGGCAAGTTGATGATGAAGACAATGACGAAGATCAAAAACAAAAAGATGAAGATGAAACTCACTGCAGTGTGAAGCTCTCCACCCGGCTGACCCGCAGCTGATAGTGGACGCTGGAGGTGGACAGAGTGGACACGTCCACGTAGAAAAACTGAGTCTCAGACACGGCGAGGGTCGGGGGCTGGCACAGGGTCCGTCCCACCTGGGTGTACTGATACTTCCTCTGATACCTAAAGAGAGGAAGGGGTTTAAGGGACAAAGAGATAAAGAGAGGGGGGAAAGAAGGAGAGACAGAGATACATAGAGAGTGTGTGAGTGTGTTTTCACTACCAACATGTCTTCCTGCTTTAATGCTGAATTTGAGCAGGACACATAAAGGAGGAAGAAAATCCAGTAAAGATAAAAGAATACAAAATAAAAAAAAAAATAGAGAAACAAAAAAACATAAATCCCTCTATTTACTCGGCACCAGTTCAGATTCACAGACGGAAAGAAAGAAAGAAAGAAAGAAAGAAAGAAAGAAAGAAAGAATAAAAATACAAAGAAAGAGGGGTGGAAAAAAGGAGAGGAAGGACAAAATAAAAGTTTTTAAATAATTTATGAGAAAACTGACCATTTGAAATAACTGATGAACAAGACCGCAGATTATATACTTTATTATAAACTTTCATTTGTTATTAAAATTTATGGAAAGAAATAGAGATAGAAAGAAATGGCAGGGAACAAAGAAAGAAAGAAGAAAGGTACAAAAGAGAAAGATAAGATAAGATAGTATAAGATAATCCTTTATTAGTCCCACAAGTGGGAAATGTGCAAGAAAAGAAAAAACTGTTAAAAAGAAAGAAGGAAATTGTGAAAGTTTCTGAGAAGCGGGTTCACTACTGCTAAAAATGAGAAGAGTGTGGGAAAACTTCCTATACCACCCACGCCTCTCAAACACACACACACACACACACACACTTAAGCCTGGTCTACACTAGAGAGAGCCTGTAAAAAAAACAACAAGCATATACTGCTTAGCAACAAGCACCTGACTGGCCCTCATCTTTTATTCGTTTATGTTTTCCTCCCTGGTTTTTATAAATGATCCATTTATAAAGAGGATTAACTATAGTTCACTCTCCAAACCATTCTGTCCATTTATGGAAACTAAGCTACAAAACAGCCGGCTATGAATCCAAAGTTTTATCATGTCACACAAAACCAACTCATACATACATGTGCACCCATGAAACACACTACAGTTTAGTCCCACCCTTGAGATTATAATGATTGTTTCACCTCAGAATGCTTTTTAAATAAGGGCGCCCAATCAGAACAGAGATCATTTACATATATATCAGTCTTAAAGGCACAGTAAAAAAAACAGAGAGTTTAATATTGAAGGACAAAGAGTGGTTGGATGATTAAGAAAGAAAATTAAGAAAGAAAGAATGAAGAAAGGAAACTGAGAAAGAAAGAATCAAAAGGAAAACACACAGAAATGAAAAAAGACAGAAAGTTAACAGAGGAATAAGAAAAACTATAAGGTAAGAGTCCTTAAAATATTGTGCAGTAAAATTCTCCGCCTTCCCCCACCACACTCCTGATGTGATGTATCAGAACTGGGATAAAAAAGGATAACACATTACTTAGCAAATGTAAAATGTATTTTGCAGGAGGGAAAAGAATAAAATATAAAATAAAAAACTGTGCACAGTTGGAGGGTGGTTGTAAAATATAACGTTATGCAGAACTGAAAGCTTCACCCAGTGAATTTATGACTTGAATGTGTGTGTGTGTGTGTGTGTGTGTGTGTGTGTGTGTGTGTGTGTGTGTGTGTGCGTGGGTCACAGCACCTGACTAGTTGTTGTGCAACTCTGGAGACTACAGGCAGTAGAAAGCCATGTGAACATTATGACTTCTTGACAATGACGAGAAGTGATTTCGGTTATCATCGTTAAATGGGAGGTTGAGAAATCAGTTTATCAAATGAGAGGGGTGGGGAGGGTTGGATAGGGGTGGGGAGGGGTGCGGAAATGTGGGGAAGGGTGGGGCGTGTGGGGTATTGACAATTTTTCCTCTGACCTCAGGGTTGGCTGATCAACCGAAACATGAACAAAAATAAACTAAACTTCAGCACACAGTCAAAAGCTGCAGGCAGCCCTTTTAGGTTTGAAAGAGGTTTTGGGGATGTGTTAATATCGACCCAGTACGAGGTATCTGTGCCCTCTCTACTCACAGGCCTCGGAGGATGAGAGGAACCTGGAAGGAGAGAACGGCCTGCTTCTGACGCACGACAAACAGGATCGGACTCTTCGTAGTCTCAGAATGCAGCTCCACTGACACTCGCACCCCCTCCGTCTGAAAGAGAAAGAGAAACCCTCACTCATGTTATTTAATTATATGTTTAGTCAGAATAAAGTGTTACTCAACATTATTATCACTACACATTAATGATTGAAAATTCAACTGAACTAACGGAAAGAGACAGAGAGAAAGAAGAAAGAAATAGAGAGAGGGGGAGAGAGCACAGGACAGAGACTAAGAGAGGTGGAAGGATGTAGACAGATAAACAGATAGACAGACAGACAGATAGATACACTATATGGACAAAAGCTCTTTATTACCGAATTCAGGGCAATCTTAATGCTTCAGCATACCAAGACATTTTGGACAACGCCATGCTTGCAACTTTGTGGACACCATTTGGGGAAGAGCCTTTTCTATTCCAGCATGACTGTGGCCCAGTGCACAAAACAAGGTCCATAAAGATGTGGTTGGATAGTTTGGTGTGGAAGAACTTGACTGGCCTGCACAGAGCCCGGACCTCAACCACATCAAAAACCTTTGGGATGATCTCATCCAACATCAGTGGCTGCCCTCATAAATGTTCTACAGCAGGGGTGTTAAACTCTGCTCTTGGAGGGCCAGCACAGTTTGATGGTTCTCCTCCTCAACCACATTCACTAAACCTGACAATTAACTGGTGAGGTGAACCAGGTGTTTCTGAGCAGGGAAACCACCAAAACGTGCTGGACCACAGCCCTCCAGCTGCTCTACAGAATAAACGGGCGCAAATTCCCACAGAGACATACCAAAATCTTGTGGAAAGCCTTCCAAATAGAGTGGAAGCTGTTACAGCAGCAAAGGGGGACCAACTCCACATTAAACTCCATATTAAAGTCTATGTAATTTAATACAATGTCATTAGAGTGTCTGTTGGTGTAATGGTCAGGCATCCCATACTTTTGTCTATATAGTGTAGATAGATAAGCAGACAAATACAGATTGAAAGATGTAGACTGACAGAGAGAGAGAAGAAAAACAAATTGAAAAATGGAAGATGGGGGGAAGGAGTAAGATAAAAGAAGAGAGAGATGGGAGACGAGAGAGAGAAAAGAGGCAGAATGTACCTTGTTCCTGGAGACAGTGTGGTTGAAGGAGTAGATGGTCTGGTTGAGGCTGTTCACTGAGTCCAGGTAGCTCACTCCAAACTGAGCATCCTTCTGGACCACCACGCTGGGGTCTGGGTTGCCCAGGTGCACAACAAACCACAAGACCCCCACAACCCTCAACACGACCCAACCCATCCCCTGGGGACAGGGGCTTGAAAACGGTCTGTGTTTGGACTTCCAGCACCGAGCCATTCCTCCTCCTCCTTCATCCAGAGTAGAATCAGAGCAGGATCAGAGCAAAGCAGCAGGGAGAGCTAGCAGCTGAACAAGAAACACATCAGAAAGCCTGATATGGCTGTTTTTGACTCAGCGGCCCCTCTCACGGGTAAAAACCGTTATAAAAAACAATAGACAACGAAAAGACACAAAAAAACACAATGTTATAACCCTTCCAGTATCATTTTTTCCACGAAAAACAAAAGGTCTCTCTAGCTATCAGGCTAAAGACTGAATTTCTGAGGAGTTAGGATGTAAACAGCTATAAAGCTACGACTGTCTTTGCCTATCTTTGTGCAAAGACGGCCCGAAAGAAATAAAGTTCTATGGGTGAAATCCTCTCCCGGGTTGAGAAATCGGTGTTTCTCCGTATGTGGGGGCAGCTTGTACGATAATTTCCTTTTGCTTTCTCAGTTAGCTATCCTGCTAACGGGCTAGCCCAGCTGAAAGTCCAGACCGAGCTAAAACGCCTCCCCGCGGAATGAAGGTCGATCCGGGCCGCTCGGCATGAAAGAGAAGCCCTCAGAACCGAGCTGCTCTACCCTCCCCATACCGCTCCATCCCGGTTTACCACTCCCCAACTAATCCTCCGAGCGTTTACTGGACTCAGCCTGGACCTGCTGCTGCCACTGCTAGGACACAACAGATGAGTTCAAACTGCTCTCTAGCGCCCCCTGCCTCACTGTAAACAGACCACACACCGTAAACAACCCCCACATACACTGTAAACAAACCACACACACTGTAAACAAACCACACACTGTAAACAACCTCCCCCACACAATGTAAACAAACCACACACTGTAAATAATCCCCCACATACACGGTAAACAAAGTACACACTGTAAACAAACCTCACACACTAATCAAACCACACACTGTAAACAAACTGCACACTGTAAACAAACCCAATACTGTAAACAAACCACACACTGTAAACAACACACACACACTGTAAACAACCCCAACACTGTAAACAACTATCCACACTGTATCCAAACTCAACACTGTAAACAAACCCAACACTGTAAACAACCACCCCCACCGTAAACAAACTCAACATAATTATCCATGTAGGTTAATGTTAGCTGTCATTAAAGGCTTACGACAACACACTTACAAAGGCTTATTCTAACAAGCTTCTGTCATTTAAAGTGTCTATGCAGGTTAATGTCAGTGGCCATGAAAGACTTACGTAGCCTTATGAAAGTTACCCTACAGAGTAACAACATGGACATTTTTTGGAATGTCTCATAAAGGCTTATTCCAACAAGCATACATCATTACACGAGTTAGAATAAGTCTTTGTACGTGTCTATGCAGGGTAATGTCAGTTGTCATGAATGCTACAGTAAAGTGATACAAAACATTATTAAACACACAGTGTATCACGCTGGATGCAGTTCGTTTCAACCTTTATTTAAAAAGCTTCCAAGGAGATCTTAGCTAAACATCCTGGTCGACAGCTGACCGCGCTCTTTAAGCAAACATTCAGACTGCATTCACCCGCGCACACACACACACACACACACACACACACACACACACACACACACACACACACATTACAGTCATATTAAGCCAAACAGGTCACAATAAAACTTCGACACATGCCCAGCCCAAGTGCAGGTGCAGCTACACACACACACACCTACTCCCAAGTAAAAGGGCAAGTTCAAAGCAGGCCTATTTCTCACCGAGTAACATGTTTAGTGATGCACATAATAGGTAAAAGAAAGGAAAAGACGTAACATCAGCAAATGTGTGCAGTAATGCATTAACTAGCACTAAAGCTTTCACTCGTTAAGATAAAGTACAAAGATGACTCTTTGCTCTTAAATGACTTGTTTTTGTTCTGGTTGACTAAGGCTACCGTGAATTAAAGGACCGCTGCAAGATATTTCAACCTGATCTCCATCCGTCATTCCCAATATTACAGTTAACTACCCCCAATTATTGTGCTTATCAAGGCTCCTGTACCAGTTAACAAGTTAAAATTCACAATGCTAATACTGCTAACACTAGAGGTCAAAAGTCACCTGCATCCAGCTCTTCATTAAAGTGGAGCAGACTCGTGGACGTGGTTTAGGACAGAGTATGGCTGTCAGCAGCCTTTTTACACAACAGGGTCTGTTTTCATAAATCACGGGAAGGGGTGCTGATTTCTGTGATAAGTCTGTGCTGGTGTCATCTGAAACAGTTGAAGTTTAGATTACTTTTTACAGCTCACAGTCAGTCATACTGTGCCCGAAACCACACCCACACATCTGCTCCACCTTAATGAACAGCTGGATGCTTTTTTAGTGATGTCCTTATTGGAAAAAAATCGGGGGACTATTGACTTCTAGTGTTAGCTTTCAGACTTCAGACCAGAAGTAAAGAAGCAAAATTTGGATCCCAAACATGTCTCAGCTGGTCCACTACATCTGGGTTTTGTATAAAATTGTACATTTTACTTTTCACTGTACAGTCTCTTTAAAAAAGAAGTCAATGGGAAGCAAGCAGCTGCCCTCTGACTTCTATTTCAAACACTTTTTGACTTAAGTGGTTAATCTACAAGGTATAGTGGATGAATGCAGGTTACAGGTTCCCCTGTTGATTTTTAGCATACATACAGAATAATAGAAACCAATGGGAAGTCACTACCCTTTGGTTTCCTTTAGGCCAAAAAACAGCAAACTATTCCTTTGAACGCTTACTGCAGTTTCTTAGTGTCACGCTAATACATTTTACCCTCTTACTATGCCACACACCTCTTCACCGACCACTTAATCTGATTTGTTATGTCAGTAACATAAATATAGCGATTTAGCCATGATACAATTATAAAACACAGTTATTAAGCAGACAGGTGTGTGTGCACAGAATGAGAAATTAACCCTGGTAGGCCAGCCACTGTTCCATTAGGCAGGAACCTTTTCACGGCTGTGAAGGGTGTCCAACATCTCAGCCCTGAAACTGTTTAGAGAGTGTAGGCTTGACTAATTTTTCAAAATTCCCCTGTGTAGCTCTATGCATCTTCTAACTTCTTATATGGAATGTTGATGGTAAAATAATGGTAAACCTGAACTAAATCAGTTTTCTTAGGAGACTTTTTTGCCTCACAACACCCTGCATGTACTTCTCCACCATGAATGGGTTTAGTTTTAGGACCAAACGTTTCTCAAAGCTCTGGTAAAACGATGTCATAGGACTCAGGTAGCGCATTCATATCCATTTCCTATAATTCTTTTCTGTGAGAGAGCTTTTAAAGGTAGATGTTTGGTTCCATTCACCACCACTGTGATTTTTTTTTACTTTTCTCCAGAACGGAGCATCTCAGACCAAACCCTCTCTGAAGGTCATGATTATGCAGAAAATCTTTTGAATGTATCAGCAGCTCCAGTTGCGGATGACAGCAGCTGTAGGTTTGACTTTAAAGGGTCAAAATCCAACATTCCAAATTTTGGAGGTAAAAAGAGGAATTTTAACAGCTTTACCACATTGTCCTGAGTGTTACTGGCACTATGATGGCAGCATCTTGATGTCAGAGTATGCACTGCCAGAGAGAGAGAAACGTAACAGATTTGTTTATGCACACACTGGTGCAGTTCCTCTCTATCACCACTATAGGCACTATCTGATAACAAAACTGTGCTGGATTTATATGAGCAAGGTGTCGTGGAGGAATGTGACTGGTGCTACAAGCTGGATGTCAAACAGCTCTATTCTGGGTAGAAGCACCTGTACTACCCATGTAGTGCACTAGTGTGGGGCAAGCAGTTTGGTACACCACCCAGCAATTGGAGTGGCACTAGACTCTATGGACCTTTATAAGTGTAATTTTCTACTTTGTTAGGTTTTGGTTAAAGGACCACTCCAGAGCTGGTGAACCTGCATCTGGTACAGTTGGTTACCATGGTAACATCCATGCGCCTCCTGGTACTCCCAGTAACTCATTCTGCTTGAAACCAGTGGGCAGCGGCTGAACTAAAGGAATCTTTATAACTCAATCTGAGATTACATGTCATTCGCTGTAACGGTAATTAACATGGTGGAGCCTCTGCCTGATCACCACAGTTTTGCTAATCAAACTTCATACGAACAGCTTTGGTAGGACACCCTCTCAGCCCACCTGAGCGCTGTAACAGCTGTAGTTCTTAATTTCACACTGTGTACAGTGGGCCCCCAGAAGTATTTGGACAGTTCATTTTGTTGGGAAAAGGGTCAAACTGAACAGCATTTATTTTTAAAGTATCAATTAAATTTCTCATCAATTAAATGGCTTAGTGGTCAGGTTGGGGTTTAAATAAGCATGGTGTTGGTGGGCCATCATGAAGCCCAAATCAGCCTAATGTTCTCCACAATGGGGAGCTGTTAGCTATTTGCCTGTGTCACTTAAAGAGAAGAAACCCACACCAGCAGCATCCCATGAATGCATGCATGTTTGTAGTTACAAATTTGATGAAGATTTCAAATTGATGTATGTGATTACTTGTTGAATCCTCAAAATTGTTGATACACTCCATGAGTGTCCAAATACTTTTTGTGGCTCCCTGTAGCTGCATAATTCAAACAGTCACTAATGAAATTCAGTGACTGCTCGTTGGCTACTAGTATACAGTCAGAAGGGGTATATGACCCTGTCAAAATACTTGTTAAGTTGGTTTTCTGAGTTCAAATATGCAAATTTTCTCTACAGAGAACACAATATATTTTCTCTGCCAATTTTAGTGCCCATTTTCAACTGATTTAGTTTAACATACTAGAAAGAAATATATAAAACAAATTGTACCCATGTCCCAGGGTGTTAAATTCAGTAGGTGTGTATTAAAATGTGTTTCTGTAGAGAGTGTGTCCACATTTACACTCAGAACATTAAGAAAACATGTCAAACGTTTGCACATGATGGCAACCATATTCAGAACATTGGAACGTGTGGAATTTGCTGTCCACGGAATTGGGCTGTAGGATCCAGATGTGGCAGTCCAAGATGAAGCTAAAAGACCCTGGACTGCTCCGTGAAGGTCCTGTAGAGATACAGCTCCCATTCCCTCTGCTCTCGCCTTTTCCTTCAAGCTAATGCGGGCTGTTTTTCCTCAGGGGTCTCCTCCAAGATCTGCAGCAGCAGCTCATGCAGGGGTTTGGCCACCTTCCGGTATCCAGCAGCAGTGAGGTGCAAGTAATCAAACATGTCCCGGGACGAGATGGTTCCGTCTGAGTGCACAAAGCCTGAGTTGAGGTCTAGAAACTGGACTGGACTCAACTTGGACACTGACACTTGCAGGAGGCGGTTCACCTCCGCATTCTTCTCACGCAGAGGGTTCTGTCTTTCACCACGGGGTAAGAGACCCTGAGAGAGAGAGAGAGAGAGAGAGAGAGAGAGAGAGAGAGAGAGAGAGAGAGAGAGAGAGAGAGAGAGAGAG
>JBBIGA010167864.1:0-16786 GCA_037576975.1 Alestes dentex | reverse complement strand
GTCAATGACATCCCATATTTAAATGATTTTATTTATATATCAATCACAACTCATCAATCATGTCCAGATATTTGACTGGTGGTGGTGTCAGTATGGATAAATTAGAATTTTCTGTTCTGCTAATGCAATGATTTTGTGTTTGTATTTTTTCCACACCAAGCCACGCCCCTCCACAAGCCCCTCCTCCATAACCAAGCCCCGCCCCCAAAATCTCACTCTAGGCTGAACTCAAAAGTTGGCAGCCCTGCTGACGTCGGTGTTAACCTCAGCTGGCTGGACTAATACCCGAGTGACTGAGGAGGTCACTCAGGTATTAGTGACCATTATTCTGTTTTATTTTATTTTTTCATTCTGTTCCTGTAAAGAATGACCTTTTCTGTATGTTAATGTGTTTATAAATAAACTTGACTTTATTTTTAATCACTGTTTATGTATATTTCTGTTTTCTCTTAGATTTTTTAATGTTTCCAACAACAATGTATTCAATGGATCGGTTTCATTTAGGCTGATATTCAAGTAAAATTTGACTGAATAGATATTTAGTTGAAATTCTACAATAGTTAAATATCTACAATAGAATATCCAAAGTGTAGCCAAAAGCCTTTAAAGAGACAGCATAGTGTACTACTAAAAGTTCAGAGGGTTTATTGCTTACTTTTATAACATGTTACTACTGATGCTACTAATACTGATTTAAGTAGCAGGAGTTTTATTTGACACCTCCATAAATTATCTGACACCTCCATAAATTATCCTACTGAATTGGCTGGTCTTCATCTGGCTTAGATGATGCATGATGAGATATCAGCATAGCCATTTAAGTTTTATATACCTGAGGCACACTGTTGTTTGATAATTAACCTTTGTTTTTGTATTGTAAAAATGTGTAATGTTTTAACTTTAAAAAGTAAGTAGCCTGGCTGCCTTAAATGTTTGAGTTCATTAAACATCAAATAGGTTAACACAGTGTAAAACCACTGATTATTACAAAACAACTCAAATATTTAAGACAGTTAAAACAGATAAAAACGTACAGAACAATAAAACCACTGACAGGTGAAATGAATAACATTGATTTTCTAATTACAATGGCACCAGTCAGTTATATTAAGCAACCTGTGGTCAGTGAGATTCTTTATGCTGGTGTGTTGGAAGCAGGAAAACTGACTAAACAACTTTGAGAAAGGGCTAGATAGTGATGGCAAGACAACTGGGTCAGGGCATCTCCAAAACAACAGCTCTTGTGAGGTGTTTCATAGTGGTTATTTCATTCCAAAAGTGTTCCAAAGAAAAACATCTGTGGAGCTACTGAAAGAGTCATGGGCACCCAAGGCTCACTCATACACGTGGGGAGCAAAGGATTAGCCCACTTAGTCTGATCCCATACAAGAGCTACTCTAGCACAAGCTGCTGGAAATGTATTGCTGGATATGTTAGAAAACAGTGAGGTGCTAAGGGCAATGTTCTGCTGGTTCTAGCATTCATATGGATGTTACTTAGACTTGTACCACCTACCTGAATACACTGTTGCACAAGTAGACTACACACCTTCATGGAAAAAGATACAATGCCTATTAAACGTATACACCCCGGGTGATGATTCACCCTTTTATAGGTTTTATAAATTAAATCATGGCCAATATAGTTTGGCTTTTTTGACAAGAATTTGCTTCTTTCATGTCAAAGGGAAAACAGATTTTTACAAACTAATGTCAGTTAATTAAAAATATATTGAGTAAAATAAAGTCTTTGCATTAACATTCAGCCCCTTTAAAATGACTGACATAATTCAACAGAGGTCCACCTAGTTGATGCCAGCAGTGTCACAATTAGTGAAATGGAGATCACCTGAGTGCAGTTGATGTGTGTAGAAGTGGTTGTAATGTAAAAACACCTGTGTCTGGGAGGTCCAGTCTCCGGTTCATCAGTATTTGCTACAACTCAGAGATGTTCACAAGTCATTTTTCCCAAGTCCAAGTCAAGTCTCTGTGCTCGAGCCCAAGTCAAGTCTCAAGTCTTTGAGAGGCAATGTCAAGTCTCAAGTCTTTAGCTGTGTCCAAAATCTGCACTTGTTCACTATGTAGGGCACTATGTAGTGCACGAGTGAACGAGTGCACTTTTCGGACACAGCCTTTAACGGGCAATGTTTACGAGCAGCGACTCTAAATGTGGGATTTTTGAGCTCTAAATGTTGGCTGTTACTTAGCAGGGGGCTGGACTGCGTGCTGTGATCTCCCCTGGCCAACATGGAGGATTTACCTTAAATTATCTTAAATCTACATGTTAAATATGAAAAATGTATCTCGCACTCTAAATGTGAAACTTCACAGATAGATAGGGATTGGTAATACATTTCCAATGACCCCTCGAAAACCGTTATTAACTGAAAACCGTTCACCTTGGACAAAAGTAATGGGACACCGGGGTGAGCAGAACGGTTTTCGGCTAATAACTCCGGATTATGACAGACGAGGAGTCGTTGGAAACAGCGCGAGATATAAATAAATAATTCCATGAAATGAACATTGTTTACGAGTTTATGACTCACTGTTTGTGTGACTTAAGTGCCACTCCAATCCGACTGTCAGACTCGAGTCCCCATCTCTCTCCAAGCAACTCAGAGAAAAGATTATTGAAAAGTATAAGTCAGGAGATGGACAACTCACTGGACGTCCCACAGAGTTCAGTTAAATCCATCACTAAGAAATGGAAGGAGTATGGCACTTGTCTAATCCGCCTAGCGCTAGCCATTCTCACAAACTGAGTGACCGGGCAAGATAAAGACTGGTGAGGGAGGCCACCAAGTCACCTACAACCACTCTGAAGGAGTTAAAAGCTATAGTGACAACTGTTGCCCGTGTTCTTCACCAGTCGAAGCTGTATGGTAGAGAGGCAAAGAGAAAGATACTGCTGAAAAAAACTCACAACCCAGATCTCAATCCAAACGAGAATTTGTGGCTGAACTTGAAAAAAGCTGTCCATGCTCCATCCCAGAGCAACCTAACAGAGCTTAACCGTTTTGTAAGGAAGAATGAAGAAAAAATACCATGTGATTGCAGCCAAAGGTGCATTGACTTAGTACTGACCAGAAGGGGGTGAATACTTAAGCAATCGTTTACTTTACCTTATATATTTGACATTATTTTACCTTATATATTTGACATTATTTTGTTTTTACTTTGATATTAAACCACATTCCCAGGATCTCAGTCTGATTGGTCTTCTGTGGGATGTGCTGGACAAACTTGCCCAAACCCTGAAGGCCACACCTCACTACTTACAAGACTTAAATGATCTGGCGCTAACATCTTGGCACCAGATACAACAGGACACCTTCAAAGGTCTGTGTGCAACATGTGCAAATTTTCTGGTGCATCATTCTTGTGTTTCATTTAATGTCTGCTGCTACTAGACACGTGAGGACACTCCACTGTGTTCATGCACATGCATGTTATTGCACAGTCAGGCTGGAATGGAAAAGGTTCTTCCCCAAACTGTGTCCACAAAGTTGGAAGCATGGCGTTCTCTAAAATGTCTGTGTGCTGAAGCATTAAGACTAAGCCCTTCACTGGAGGTAAGGGGCCACCTGAATTGAATAATTAAGAGGTTGTCCCAATACTTTTGTTCATGGAGCGTATTTTGAAAACATTTTAACAACCAGCTGGGTAATATTTAGTGCATGTCATGCATTGGTAGATGATTGCATTATGTATTTGGTCCCTATTTGCAGAATAACATTGCAGACAGACATTTTATCAGGGATAGACATTTTGAAATGACCACAGATCAAACTGCATGTTTTCTAAGTGAAAATATTAACACATTTTGTAAAGGAATCAAACTTAAATATGGCATTTTAGGGCACGGTTATAAAATAAAACAAAGTATAAAAAGTACCATACCCTTTGCACGGGCCACATTGAAATTAGTTATTTTTCCCAATATATTTAGGTCATAAAAGAAGTATATAATAATATATGCCAAAGGTGTGTACAGTACAGAGTGTGTTCTTATTTCATGTAAAAATGTAATTTGACATCTGCAGATGACAACATATACATACACTACATGGACAAAAGTATTGGGACATCTGACATTGCATTCAAACAAATAGACTTTAATATAAAGTTGGTCCCCATTTGTGCACTGGGGCGCAATCAAGCTGGAATAGAAAAGGGCCTTTTTCTAAACCGTGTGCACAAAGCTGGAAGCATGGCGTTGTCCAAAATGTCTTGGTGTGCTGAAGCATTAAGATTGGCCTTCACTGGAAGTAAGGGGCCTATCCCAAACCCTGAAAAACAGGTGTGTCCCAATACTTTTTATAGTTTACCCAAAGCTTACAAAAGCATATACTTGTTTTGAAAGAAGCAAACAAGTGTACTAAAATTGTGTTTATATGAATTTCCTTTCCGGTCTCTGGCCTTGACGTATCATGGTGAAAGATGGTGTGAGGGATCATCTCTGCACTGACTGAGCATTTTTTGATTGATAACAGGTGAATGTGGTGGAAGGGGGATATTACTGATTTTATCCACCAGCTGGTGCGTGGTGACAAAAATGATAAGATATTTAAGTAATAGGCCAAAGTCATTATATCTTTACGAAAGATTATAGGAAAACTTAATGTTATGTTGTAAATTATATAATATGAGGAATAGTGCTTAAAATGATTTCATTTTTCACAATTTCAGATTGTTTATTGACTAATATTTTTTGTAAAATAGGAAAGAAGAATATTTTAATACATGAACAGTAAATTGACCATGGCTCCTTGGATTTGCTCTTAATTGTTGTTTGCTGTGACCTTAATACTACATTATAAATTGTGAATATTGCACAGTACATATCATTCATTTATTTTGCAGACAAAGTCCCTGCACAGTTCACATTATACTCGCAGTTTTTCATTACCAGATCATCTATCATTGCTCAGTCTATTACACAAATTTTATAAGTACCTCATCATACTAGAGGTTTGAGAAATTACTTTCTTTACCATTAAAAACCATATGGAGCACGGATGTGAATATTTGCTAGACAGGGCATACACAAGAACATAAAACACACAGCCATGGAAGAAATATGAGACTGCATCATTTTTTTTCTTGTCATTCCTTTTGTAATTTGTGAGAGTGAGTCTGTGTAAAATGTGCATGTCACTATTGTTTTACACACTACTGACCACACTTGATTGAAAATGCCAAACTAAAATGTGTGGAGAAAATGTAAAAATACTATATATAAATAAATTATTACACCTCGGAAATGGCACTCTTACATAATTTTTTTAATTGCAACAATTAAAATAGTAATGTTATGAGCATAGTGTGTGCATGTTTTATCCCATCAGAAACTGAATCAGGAGTGAAGCTGCTGGAATACAGCACATAAAAAAGCTGCTATACAAACATGACAGCACTCACAACACACATGGGGGCATTTCTTAATTTTTACACAGCTCACACTGCAATAGTTCATAAAAGAACAGCAACCCTTGCGTTTTACCCTCGCACACTGCCGCAAATTGTGCAAACAGTGAACAGAAAAAAGGGAAAAGTGGACTCTTATTTTTTTCAGTGGGGGAGAAGTTTGGGGCTTCTTAGGGACAATCTCTAGTCAGCTAGTGTCTGGTAGTCAGACACTAGAGGTCGCTCTTGTCCAAAATGAATGGGAAAACGTAGCCCTCATGTAAAAAATCGACAGAAGGATTCGACAAAAGTATTGGGGGGTCTGGCCATTACAACAGGGCCTTTAATGACGATGCATTCAAATACATAGACTTTAATATGGAGGTCGTCCCCCCTTTGCAGATATAACAGCTTCTACTCTTCTTGCAAGGCTTTCATCCACACCAAACTCATCCAGCCATGTCTTTATGGAGCTTGCTTTGTGCACTGGTGTACAGTCATGCTGGAATAGAAAAGCTTCTTCCCCAAACTGTATCCACAAAGCATGGCATTGTCCAAAACATCTTGGTATGCTAAAGCATTAAGTTTGCCCTTCACTGGATGTAAAGGGTCACCTGAATTAAATAACTAAGAGGTGTGTCCCAATACTTTTGTCCGTATAGCGTATTTGCTGTAAAAAATGAAGATTCATAGATTCTAATGTAGCATACTGCTATCATTCTGAAGTAAAAAGAAGTTCCGACTATTCCATTAACAATTTAGCTCTTTTGTTCCATCCATTCTCATTAAAGACTCGCATTTTAGTGCCCTTTTCCATTTTGCAGAATTTAGCATAATAAGAAAAACAGGAAAGAGTGAAGATGTCCCTTATCTGGCCTGAACTAGATTGGACTGAACCACGCACTACAAGCTAATTTCAGCCATATCAGCGAAGAGAGGCGACATCATGTTTTTTCGGTTCCTCTGACACAGTCTGGTCTATCTTTAGTGTTGAATTTTTCTTGAAATCCTTACCTAACATTTACAAAATTCAAATATCCAGGATAAAATATATGTGTAGGATAATAACATATGCAGGTTTCTTACTGGGTGCTAATTTTTTTCATAATGTGAAAAAATATATATATTATATGTATTATATATATTATATATAATATATTATTATTATTATTACTACTACTATTACAATATACATATACAATAATAATAATAATAATTATGATAATAATAATAATAATAATAATAATAATAATAATAATATAATAATTATTATTATCTTTATTATTATTATTGTGTGAATATCAATACTTATGTCAATATTTCTGCTACTGATCTCTACTACATGCATTAACATACTCCTAACCATTATTTGTATTACTATTAATTCACTTAACTGTAAGTTACTTACCTACAATGTCTCTAGTACATCTATAGAGATTTTATTGGATTTATTTAGACTGTATTTGATCTTGTTCTTGTCTCTGTGTTTGTAAAGGCGTAACAGAAGCAGTTTCTTCCAGGATCAATAATGTTTTCTGATTCTGATGTAACAAATTTCTCAGTCTGTTATTACCACAAACATCAACACTAACAAGTGCCCACATGAACTGAAACACAGAATTAAAATTTGACTTATTCGCTCAACTTCTGCAAAGGTCATATCACACACACTACAGTGACATGCAATTTCCAGTTTATAGCATAAAAGAAAAGAATGACATAAAAAGAAGACTGAATCTGCTGGGTTATAGAGTGCTTTTAAATAGGCTGCAGCTGAACTATTGATGTTCAGTAGAAAATAATCACTGCAGGTTCTCCTGAATTCAGCAATCATCTAGCTAGACTGCAAGCTGCTTCATGTATGCAGACTTGTCAGTGTTATTGATGAGGCCTAGTACTGCAGTATCAGTAATGCCCGTCTTCAGTGTGATCATGTTGGTGGTGGTCTTGCCCGTCCTAGCTGGCTGAGGTCTCCTGGTCAGGAAGCTCAGATGATGTTCGGGCCCAGTGGGCTGAGCTCTTCAGTGAGGTGTTGAGTGGTGATTATGTTGAATGCCAAACCTTTATTTGCTCTTAACTGTTGTTTCCTGTGACCTTAATACTTCATTATAAACTGTGCATATAGCACAGTATATATCATTCAGTTTTTTGCAGACACAGTCCATGCACGGTTCACGTCATACTCAGTTTTTCATTACCGTTGTTCAATCATTGCTCAGTCTATTTCATTAACAAATTATTAGTGTGAGGAGAATGGTACAGGAAATCTTCTGTAGACCAGTTGAAACATGAACCCGAACTGGATCTTACAGCTTCCAGCAGTCCATGACTGGTGCAACTCTGTTTTCCAAATCCAGCAATGTTTGATGAAACACAGGAAAAACAGGATCAGAAAAGTAAAAGCAACAAAAGCGCCACATCTTTAGAATTGTGTCGCTATCTTTTCCTAATAGCCACGTTCTATCCCAAAGGTAACACTTGTGATTTTGTGTACTAGTAAAGTAAGTGTCCGAATATGTCCCGTTTCTCAGATGTGCTAAAGAGTGTGCAAGAACGCACTAAATGCGCATTGAAGAAATGTTGCCAGCTCTCATGGGTGTATGCTGTTAGACTCACAATTTTGAGGCTTTTCAGTTCTCATGCTGTGCAAAGAAACCTCACAGCAGGGAATCAACCTGCAAGCTCAGAACAAACAAACTCACAGACAGCAAACTTTGATTGAAAACATTTTATTTGATAATATACAAACGCAGTGAATCCATGTAAATCTCTGATGCTGAACATGAATTGATTTTGCTTCTTCTATTGCCCATTAATTCCACCAGGCATAAGCAGGGTGAGCTTCAGATGCTCAGATAGCTGCCGCTTTTCCATGGTGCAAGGTACATAAGCCGGTCTATAAAACCAATTTTTGATGCAATACCAGCACATGTCTTACTGGAATACTTGGTATGTAGTTGGGTGTTTCAGAGCCAGAACTTGAACAGTTGTGGCCGACTTAGTATACAATAAATATCAGACACTGCAGATACATCTGTGTTTGGAGTGTCAATGCATTCGGATTCATCAATGAAACAGAGCCTTGCATGCCTAGGCATAAAATGCTCTGTCTTGTCATTTCATGCCCTCAGAATGTGCTGTTTAAGGACAAAATGTTGAGATGTTTGACCAACATAGTGTAAAGAACAGAGTTGAACCAGGTAATCAACTGAACAGCTTTCTAGTTTTTGCACTGCAGTTTTTCAGGCCAATTGTCGGCATACAGGGTGTTCTAATTAGCAAAAAAAAAGCGATTTGCACTGAATTATGTCCATCCCAGCACTTTTATTACAGTAGTGCACAAGGTAAATTTGAGAAGTTTGATTTCTTAATCCATGTAAAACTCTTAAGGACATTTTCTGAAGGATCAGCATCTTAACAGCACTAGGTTATGTACCATGGGAGTGCAGGTCATTAACCATTAGAGTTGAGCTGTACTGTGCTACTCGTTAGAAGTAGCTTTTTCAAAGATCAGAAAAGAAATGTTTATAATCTTAAAAGTTGTTTAATAACTAAAGCTATTAAAGTTTTCGATACTTAAAGAATTTGTTATATTAATTTAGAATCATGGGCTTTAGAAATACTTCAGTAAAGTGGCCCATTACAGTAATGTCTGAACACACCACTGCACAGCACACAGTGTGAACAATGTGAAATTCTTTTGTTGCATTTAATCCATTCACCAAGTGAAGCAGAGGACAGCCAGCGACGCAGCACCCGGGAGCAGTGTGTGGAGACCATACCTTGCTCAAGGTACTCCCCTCTACCTCAGTGGTGCCACTGGCAGTCCTGGGTTTCAAACCCACAAGTCTCTGGTCGCAGGGGCAGCTTCTTAAACGCCTGCTGAGTTGTGCCACAGGTGGTCAGCAAGCCTTTTTTGCAATAACTCAGGCCCAGGATAGTGATTGACAGATGCTAAATCATGCTGAAAAAGTTTCCATCACTGACTTCCTCACAGTATATATAGATAATACATAAATATACACTGCCTTCCTTCTCACTCTCTCTACTTCTGTTCTCTCACTTTCTACTGCCCTTCCCCTGTCTCTCATTTGCTATAATCAACTGTCAGGCTGTAATCTCAGAGAGGCCTGAGTGCCTGAGAAGCAGTTTCAGTTCTCCATAAAGGTACACTCCATTAAATAGTCTTTTAGGAGTCATTCTCTCCAGGACAAACTCCCTAAAGCTGGAGGAAGAAACCTCGGGAGGAACCAAGACTCAAAAGAGAAACCCATCCTCCTCTGGTCGATTCAGAGAGAAAGATAGTCTCTATGGAGATAACTAACAAGAGAAGGCCTTCTCTTAATCACTGTTGGACAGATTGGCCATCTATGGCTAACAGAGTTCGTACAGTTAAGAGTCAACAGAGGTAGATTTTGTTGGAAGAGTAGCTGAGAGTCTAGTCCACAACAACATGAACAACAATCTCCGCTGGGGCTTTAAACAGCAGTTGCCCTTTTTCACATAAAGCCCCCCAGCTCTGGAATGTCCTTCCACTCTTCCCTTCCTGGTTTCTGACCCCCTTTATACTAATGGAATTAAGATTGGGAGGAAGATTCTTTATTTGTCACATACACAATTATAAAAGTACAACGTGCAGTGAAATGTACCCCAAATCACACCAAAGGCTGTACAAAATTTCAATACAGATAACCTAGTCTTAAGATTACTTAAGCACTTGCCATGGAGTCAGGGTTTTCCCAGGCAGGTATGGGAAGCTAATGAATAAGTAAGTGAAGTGTATTTATGTAACAACATTCTCAGACAAGAGTCACAAAGTGCTGTACACAAAAAGGAGAAAAGGCAGAATAAATAGAACAGACAAAAGTAGACAAAAAATAGAACAGGGCATGATTCCCATGTGCATAGAACAGAGAGGCCGTCCTGATGAGTAGATCTCAGCACTTGGACCAGTTGAGTACGGCTGCAGTAGGTCTGATATGTACTTGGGCGCCTGATCGGGCGTTGTCTGAGAGCAAATTAACCGTCATTAAAGACTCTGGTTTCTTCCAATTTCACATCTAGAAACTTTGTGGCTTCCAGTACAAATAAATTTTGTTCTTATGAATCAAATTAGGTCACCATTCAAGATATGAATGGTGCATTTGTGCATTCTATGCTTTGCTCCGCATGTGATTGTTTCATCCACTGTTTCTTAATAGGTGGTTTACAATTGAGAAATTATTCACTTCAGTTTACTTAAGATGTCTGCGTTTTCATGGTATGATTTTCTCAACAATGCTGATAATGTTCAAGATCTCTGGCAGGAAAATTTGCAAAGCCCAAGAAACAGGTTTCACTGAAGTTAGCCAGCAGCACCATGCACAAGATCTCACAAAATGTTATTGTTCTGTAGAAAGACAGAAACCTTGGGCACATGCCATAAAAACTGTGTACAACACATATGGCGCAGATCTTGTCTCAAGAGGAGGCCAGAGCCAATCTGGTTGTGCACTACATGTTGTTTCTTGTTTTAGGAGATACCCAGGAGAAGGTAACATAAGAAGAAATCCAGCAGACTTTTGAAGCCAAAACATTTTCAGAGCTTTGGTAAAGTGGCGGTTTTGTGAGACATTGTTAGAAATGTTACAGTGCCCTAGGGATGAACATTAATTTGGAATGCTACTATTCTGTAAACAGCACAGTGTTTTAGATTCACACCAGATTATCAATTGCCTTCTAGTTGTGTCATCAAGGTTTAAGCAGCCCTTCCGCTTTTTTGTGTGTTACCTTGGGACCTGCAAACAAACCTTGGTGGGCATCAGGGCATATAGTTCAGTCTTGGTTCTGAATGAGCTGTCACTGTTAAAATTACACAGGGCCAGCACAGGTAAAAACTTCCTTTGGATGATCTGCCTCTAATCATGCAAGACTTAGGCTGAGGTACTCAAAGTTTTAACAGTAGTGGCCACAAATTCTTCAAAATTCATTTTTTCCTGTGAAGTTTTTCTCTAAAATCAAAACAACACCTCAGAGATTTAATCTTGTATAAAAGATGAGCTGAAAAATTAACCTCTGGAAATAAAGGACAAGCATTTTTGGCTGTTTTTAGAGACTGATACCAAAAGCTGTTAAAACATAGAATTTCAACACTTAATCAAACACATATTTTAAATGTCCTTAGGAATAATAAACTGTGTAGATTTTCTTAATGTCTATGAAAGAAGCTCTTTTGATTTTGCAAATTCAAAGAAAACCTGAAAAAATAACTAGAGAAAAATAACGAGTGCAGATGATTTCAGACAGGTGCACTATTAATTTTATATTTTATAATTGTAAACATATGACAGCCACACCTATTACATTTACATAATTGGCAGATGCTTTTATCAAAAGCAACATTTTTTGGTGCATCTCAGATAGGTAGGTAAATGCAATGTTAGGAGTCTTGTCCAAGGACCCTTATTGGTGTAGATGCTGTGTTGCCCAGGGTAGGAATTGAATCCTACTGTCCTGCTAGGAAACCAGTTACCCATTACACTACACCAATCACATATATAATTATGTCACACTGTTTTAGTAGATTAATAAACATTAACATGTTTACAACACATTTTACAAGTAAGTACAGTTGACTTGTTTCTTACCAAATGGCTGTTCATGAAATATAAAAAAGCATTCTCTTTTCTATATAATTTGAGGAGTCTCCTTTATCATCAGCAGGTTCTCCTCCTCACTGTTCCTGAGAAATCGGGTTTTGCACAGAGCATGAAAGATAACCCCGTTTGCCCTGCTCCTACTTTGTAAAAATAATTTGCTCCAATCTACCACTTTTTTCATGAATCCTCCTGTTCTTTTATAAGCCAGGCCATCCACTTAGGTCTTCTGTAGTCTGATATTGCTCCTTTATCAGGTAGTGTTCAAACTTTTGGATCCTGGTGACTAAAACCTTGTGTCACACATTCCAACCCAAACAGAATTACACACCAGTCTGTGGACCAATTTCCTACACACTGCAAATTCTCAGTATGTAGTGTACTCTGGTAGAATGTGTAGCACCTCTGAGTTATACACGGCTTGGTCAGTTGGGTATTTATAAATTTTCTTTCGCTGTGATTTTCTGAAATTGTGGCATGACACATCTAAGATGATGGTCACTTTTCATAGAGCAATTTGAGAATGTCACTTTTAGATACACATACATACATTATATGGACAAAAGTACGGGACTCACCTCATAATTACTGATTTCAGGTGCTTCAGTCATACCCAGTGCCACAGATGTATAACATCAAGCAGACCTTGAACATAATATCAAGCAAACACATTTTGGACACCATGCTTCTAACTTTGTGGACAGTTTGGGGAAGGCTCTTTGCTAATCCGGCATGACTGTGCCCCAGTGCACAAAGCAAGCTCCATAAAGACATGGTTAGATGTAGGGATGGTAATCGATAAAAAATTATTGATGTCAATTCCATTATCAATTCTTATCGATCCGATTCCTAATCGATTCCATTATCAATTCCTAAACAGTGTTACAGGATGAGCCTGTTGCCTTAAATAACTTTGCATTCTGGGTAAATGAGCCTCTAGGGAGGCTGGGAGATGTAGTCTTTCAGGGAGTTTTACATGGCCGCTCTGTGAGTTTACATGTTTACATTTAAAAAAAGGTAGTCATAGGCCATTTTTTAGCTTCAAAAGCCGCTGAACTCAATCTTGTCCTTTATAAGGTAAATATAAACACTTGAACAATTATGCACTTATCTTCCTTTAATCAATAAATATGGTCAAAATATGAAAACAATTCTAAAAATAAATTAGTAATGATAATACATGGCATTGTAGTTAAAGTTACCCTCGTCTATGGAAACCACGGAGCTTGCATTTGAGCACTGAGAATCGAACACATGGCATTCTTGAATTATAATGCTGTGTTAAGACATAATGGGTCAGTTTCCTGAACAGGGATTAATCTTAGTCTTGTACTACCCTTTCCTTTTCAATTGAAAATCTCTATTCACAGCACTACATAATGCAGGACTAGGCTTAATCCCTGTCCGGGAAACCGACCCCAAATGTTTTAACATGTTAGCAGTCTTACCACCCTTGCAAGTTAAAACGGCACTACACTGGTTACAAACGCAACTTTTTTTTTTTTGGTAAAACGCAATCATGCAGCGGACCGCTTTCTCCACTCCGATAACACAGGTCATCAGGTCAAAATCATCAGGGAGAAGTTTATGTGGGTTTTTTAGTGTTTTTCATGCTGATTTCAAATGTGCGTTTAGTTTTTCCCTAGCACGTACAGTAGAGGGCACTTAACCACAAAGTAAATGTACCTGGGCAATATGCATCATTACAAGTAACCTCGCTCTACTTTCTACCTTCTACAGTACAAATGTCTGTCATCCTTAAAAAAAATTCTTTAAAAAAATCTGGGCAGATTTCTCATTATAATGTATTAGTAATATTAAAAATGTAAGAACATATAGCTACACAACTTCCTACAACTATATTTATTAGGGGTGTTGAATTAACGCGTTAACTTCGATCAGTTAAGAAAAAAAATTAACTCCAATTAATCACACCATGTGACATTAACCTGGTCCAGTGTTCTGTCAAAACATGCCACCCATCGAGATGACCCACCATGCCCTTCTGCGCATGTGCAGTTCCACAGTCTTGGGATTCAGTGCCTCGCCCATACAACGGTGCTATACTGGGACACTGGCAGCTGTATGAGCTTCAAGGGAGCATTTTTCCACAGGGTAGCATGAGTCGATAGACTGTGCTGTCGATTTGAGCAACAGCAGCATTTTTCAACGAGGCAGCGTAAATTGTCAGAACAGGGCTTGACGGTAGCATTTCTCAGTGTTAGAACCTGACTTTGTACACTGGCTTTATGCACCTCTAAAGATATATCTATCTAGGCTCTTCTCACTTAAATACGATATATTTTTCTCAGATTATGCATATCATTTGCCTATTTCTAAACTGACTGTATAAACTATAAGCTTCAGTAGTATTTTTTGACAGGGTAGCATGACTGCTTATAAAATACATTTTTTAAATACAAAATATTTTTCTCTGATCATGCATATTATTTGCCTATGTAACCGGCCACTGCCCATGTGTAACTGGCGTCACCTTTCTGCGTTGTGTTCGTCGGTTCTGGTGTGTGCGTGCAGGACACATGGAAGGATGAAGCATGTGCCATGCCCAAAAGCATCGGCTCTTTGTAGTGAATCAGAAGAGCCGACTCCCATCGAGTGAGAGCCGCTCCCCACTTTTTTTTCCTTTCGCTGCTCAGCTCTCACTCTCAGTGGCTCAGCAATTGTGTTAACGGCAGAACTTCGTTTTGTTTGGCAATAATCACATGTGAGGATATAGGATCATACCATTATGTGAAAACAGAGAGGACGACAGGTGGAGCGTCTGTCCGTCCGTCCGCAGATGTTAACTGAGAGGAGAAACCGCATCAGCCCATCCAAGTTGAGCCATTTAATTTTTCTGAATGTCAGCCTGCACTAAGGGCGTACTGTTTGGTTATTGAGTTTGGTTCTGTTTTGGTTCTGTGGATTTGTTTGCAGTGTTAAAATTAAAAGTTTACTTAAAATTTTTAAAAAGTAAGAATGCCTGCTTTTGTAACAGAACAACTACACAAAATTAGGCAATTATAAGGCTTCTCATAAATACACGCAAAAGGGTTTATCAACACACAAAGCATTCATATTTGCCAAGTTAGACTAAAATATGAGGCTACAGATGATAATAAACTAAGAGCCGTTTGGGAACCGAAAGAACCGGCTCTTCTGTGGGAGCCGTGCCACAAGAGCCGGCTCTCTGAAAAGAGCCGAACTTCCCATCACTATAGCTTGCGAACGTAAAACGTGAACTGCGTTCAGTCTCGCGAGAGTGAATGTCACGGCTACGTTCATAATTTGTAAACCGACTCGTTCAGTTCAGCATTCGCGAAAAATAGGAATGTGTTCAATGAACGGCATTCATTGAACAGGTTCGTGCACAACACTGCATATAAATGGGTGTCAAAGCAGCACATGAGCGGAGAATCTACAGCAAACAATTGTGCTGAAAGATGGGGGTAAATGTTATCTATCACAGCTCTGAAATGATGATTAGGGGTTCCACGTTGAAGCACGGTGGGGCATAGCCAGTCCACCAGCACCTTCACTTTGGCAGGTTCCATACTCAGCCGACCCTTGGATAACAAATGCCAGCAAGGTGACCGACAAAGCATGGAAACATAGATTTCTCCAGCTTGATGCAAAACTGGTGTTCCAGGAGCAGCTGGAGGACCCATGTATTATGTGCTAATCTATTGACTGGCTGTATATAACAATGTTGTCAAGGTAGAACAACAGACAGCAGTCCAAGGCTTCTGTCAAGACCTTATTTCTCATACTCAGGGCCTATCAGCAGGGTGTCAGTGAGGAACACCCCAGAGGGCTAGGAAGTGTGGGGACGGTGTATCATGGGTCCCAGTTCAAAGTGACAGGTCTGGTGTTTTCGTGCCAGCCTAGCACAAGTTGTGCATTGGTCGCCAAAGCGGCCATGACAGAGGCACTGAACTTCCCTCGTGTAAGTCTCCGGGTCTCGGTTGGACAACTGTGCATGCCCCAGGGAGGGGCCCCGACCGTAATGTGGAAGGAGCTGGAGCAGGAGATTTAGCCCTAGCTTTAGCGGCTGTCTTTGCCTACCAGGCCCACCTGCAGTTCTGCACTCAATTATAGAAACTCCGGGAGACCTTGATGAGGTCCTTGGAAGGAGGTGACCTCGAGGCTGGTCAAATTCCACCCATTCTTGGCTAGAGTGTAGAATTCAACTACATAGTCAGCCACCAACCTCCTCCTTTGGCAGATGTTTAGGAGCTGAACACGCTCAAGACTGTAAAGATTAAAGTGGACTTCAGGAGACATCCCTCAACATTGCTCCCCCTCACCGTATCAGACAGGCCGGTGTCTACTGTGAAGACCCTCAAGTCCCTGGGAAGTACGTTCTGAGACAACCAGGGAAGAACAGTCTTCCACAGGAGCTGCTGATCCACACTGCAGACATTGAGGGTGTACTCACACTAGGCAGTTTGAACCGCGCCCGAGTGCGTTTGACCACCGAAGCGCGGTTCGTTTGACTAGTGTGAGTGCTCCGAACCGTGCTCCGAACCGTGCTCGTGCTCGCGCTTGGAAGAGGTGCGCCAGAGCACGGTTCAGTTGGACTCAGGCGCGGTTCGCATGTAGTGTGAGCGCTAACACGAAACAGGGCGTGTGACATCACGTTTTTGCGACGTTACAAAACAATTTTCGTGCCACAAAAGCGATAGACCTGTTTAGCAACAGGCTGTGAGAGGGCTGTGGACCACCGCGGACCAAACGACTCAA
>JBBIGA010167829.1:0-16789 GCA_037576975.1 Alestes dentex | reverse complement strand
CGGTCTTGACTCGGTCTCGACTGCATTTGAAAACCAATGGTCTCGGTCTCGACTTGGTCTCGACCCTTCAAAGACTCTGTCTTGACTCGGTCTCGGCATAGGCGGTCTCGTCCCCATCACTAGAACTTTATGATGTGGTTTGTGCTGGAACTGGATATGCAGTCATGGGTCAACAGCGTGAAGAGTAGCGGGCTTAGCACACATCCCTGGAGGGTGCCTGTGCTTACTGTGATGATGTTGGAGCTGGTGTTGCCAGTCTGCACTGTCTGAGGTCTTCCAGTAAGGAAGTCCAGGATCCAGTTGCACGTCAAGGTGTTCAGTCCAAGTAACTCCAGTTTACTGATCAGCTGCTGGGGGATGATGGTGTTGAATGCTGAGCTGAAGTCAATGAACAGCATTCTCACATGGGAGTTGCAGTGTTCCAGGTGTGACAGGGCCAGGTGTAGTGTGAGTGAGATTGCATTGTCTGTTGACCAGATTGCACAGTACACAAAATTGCAGTGGGTCCAGTGTGGGGGGCAGCTGATTCTTGATGAGGCTCAAAACTAGCTGCTCAGAGCACTTCATGACGATTGGAGTAAGCGCTACTGGGAGGTAGTCATTGAGCTGTGAGACTGTGGCCTTCTTTGGGACAGGTCTGATGGTGGTGGCCTTGAAGCACCGAAGGACGATAGCTTGGCTGAGAGATGAAGATGTCCGCTAGGACGTCAGTCAGCTGGTCAGCACAGGCTCTGAGAACACTTTGTCTGGTCCAGGAGCTTTGTGTAGGTTGACCCTGGCGAGAGTCTTTCTCACGCTGGCTCTCGGTCGTCTTGTGGGAGAGTGGTCTTCCGCGCTTGCTCAATGTTCCGGGCCTCAGACCTGGTGTAGAAGGAATTGATTGCATTTGGGAGAGAGGTGTCAGTGTCACACACTTGTGGCAGGGTCCCATAAGGGTCCTGTAGTTGGCGATGGCTCGGATACCCTGTCACGTGCGTTTTGTGTCTCTTGAGCAGGTGAAGTGGTTGCTGACTGACTTTGCATATTTGCACTTTGCCAACTTGATGCCCCAGGACAGGTTAGTTCTTGCTGTTCTGAGCGCCTCGGCCTTGTTTGTTTTGAAAGCAGCATCCCATGTTTTCAGCGGTTTGCGGACTTCTGCTGTAAACCATGGCTACTGGTTTGCGCGTGCCTTGTCAGGTTTGATGACAATGACATCTTCTATGCATTTGTCGATGTATCCTGTCAATGTTTCTGCGTACACATTGATATCTGTGTGCTGGCCAGTGGTCGCTGCTTCTCTGAATATGTTCCAGTCAGTGCACTCAAAACAGTCCTGCAGGGCTTCAGTAGCCCCCTCTGGCCATGTTCTGATCTGTTTGTTACAGGTTTTGCTCTCTTCAGGAGTGGGTTGTATACCGGAGTGAGCATTATTGTAGAGTGGTCAGATGTAGCACCTGCTGTGGTGTCAAGTTTAAAGTTGACATTTTGCCATTTATCTTGACTTTTTCTATCCATGCCTGTGATTTCTCTGTCCCAGTTTCGCCAAGAAAAACACATTCCTTATTGTGTTTGTCATCCTGCTGCTTCGTCTGAATGACAAACTACCGCAAAATGCCCTTTTTTCTGACATTTTTGACATTGTACATCTCTAGCTGGACAGTCTTCCCATAAGGGTTTCTTCTTTTGACCACACCAGCCACACTCTTTTTCACCCACCTTATCTGGCTTTTGTCCCTTCTTTGAGTGTTGCTTTTTCACATCGGGCCTTATGCCATCCATGTTTAATATCTTGTCTTCAACTGTGCTGCTGTGCAGAATTGTCGGTTGTTTCTTCAATTTCGCTCTGCCTGACTTTTTATATGGCTTTTGCGAGTGTTAACTCAGGGTCAATTTATAGCTGTTCAGACAATCCATTAATTTCTCTCTTTTTTTATACCCAAACATAACCAAAAAAAATTTTTGGAAAACTTCAGCTTCTCACACATTAGTTTTATAATAAGCTTGGTTGAAAAAAAAAGTTAAAAATCCAAATATTTACAGTTACAAATTAGTCTGTACCTCTCTCTCTCACACAGACAGACAGACAGACACACACACACAGACACGCATGCACACACACACACACACACACACACACACAGTCACACACGCACAGAGTACTTATTTTTTATTACATTCAGAAATAAAAATATATTTAGTTACTGTGACATTTGACCAAAGCTATTTTTAGAAATCGATGCCATTTTAAAGTTCCAAAAAATGTACATTTCAGGATTTTTAAAAGTTTGAGACCTCTTCGTTTAACGAAACGAAGCTTCCTGTGAAGTTTGGAACCTCCACTATTGACCCAAATACAGAGAAGCTCAAAAGTAAGGGCGTCCTTTTTTATACGACAGTGTTTTAGCAGTGCTGTGCTTCTGTCCTGAGGGTTATCTGAGTAAAAGTTCAAAAATAAACACATTTTATACACACACATAGAGAGAAACAGAGGGCGCAATGGGAGGAGGCCACACGGGACTACACACATGTGCATGACAAAAACATCTCAGAAAACAAGAGAAAACTCTTTGTTCAGCATAAAGCTTGCTGGTTAAATTATCTTTCTTCCCACCATATTTTTCTGTCCTACAACCACAATGTACACACAGAAGAGTTCATTGTCATTAGCATGCTCAGTACAACACAATTACAGAACATTAATGTAGTAAAATTACTCACACTGCTGTGTGTAAGGATTTAGTGTGCTGTACCAGCAGATCAGTAGTGCAAAATGGTTATGTAAGTGACTTAGTATTAAGGCAACAAGAATTAAAATAAAATAGCAGCAGATGAGATTATTATTCAGTCAATGCACAGATTAAACAGTTGAGTCATATTGCACAAATCCAGTTGTGAACAGAATGGCCTAAAACTTAAAAAGATCACAGAACAGGTAGGAGTTATAGAGTCTTATTGCCACAGGTAGAAAGGTTTTCCTGTGGCGTTCAGTTCTGCATTTTGGAGCAATGAATCTTTTGCTCTGTGTGCTATGTAGGGGTTTTTATAATTTAGAATTTAAGTTAATTTAGATATTCTCCACCAGAATCAGTTTAGGCTGATTCACTCTTATATGTCTATAACAGTCAATTATTAATCAATTATTCCTTTATTAATTAGGGGTCCTATCAAGCAGGGTTTATTAAGGAATCCAGCACAAACTATTCGGCCAGCAAAATATTTCAGCCGGAGTACAGAAATTAACCCTTTAAACTCTTCTTAATTGCGCTGTTAAGAGGAGCTTCACTTTTAGAAAGAGGTTACTTGAAACTGGGGTATTAGCTAATGATTATTATTCTAATGAGCTTCAGGTAACGAAAGAATCGAAGCTGAGAAGTGACTTAACCTTATTTGAACAAGACTCTGAATCACTGGTCACGATAAGACGATATTTATTTACCACGCTAGACAAAAACAAAACACACAAACACAGAATAAGATAATTGTGAGTAGAAATGGGATGATGGTATTACTAAAGCTTACGGCAAGTTTCTGAAAGTCCCTGAACAGCGGCTTCGTGAAACAACACAACCCAATAAATCAGTAGTACACGTATTATCGTCCTTTCTGCACTAAAAGGTATCAAAATGAGAAATTAACTTTTATACTTATTCACTGAGTGGAAGTGAAGTTGGCCTTGGAGTTTCAGAGTCTCTTTGGAGTTCAGCAGGGTTGGAGCATGAAGTTGAAGATGCTGAAGTTGCAGTTCAGAGTTCTTGGCTGTTGAAGCTTGGAAGAGTTCAGAGTTCTTGGTTGTTGAAGCTTGGAAGAGTTTAGAGTAGATGATGAAGTTGCTCAGAGTTCATGAAGCAGAGTTTCAGGCCTTGGGTTGAGGAGATGAAGATGATGAAGTCTCAGTGGAGTGGAGTTGCCAAGGAGAGGTGACCCAGGTGTGAGGGTGCGAGCCCGAGCACTTTTTCCACGTTGGTTCTAGTCTTAAATACTCAGTGCGGGTGAGATTTCTCTCCCCCTTTCCTTCTCCTCTGTCCAATGACAGGGCTTCTGGCGGTAAAGGAAGGCAGAGGAGGGGGGTAGCGGGGGAGAACTTGCATCACTCTGACATGCATAGGATTCCTTATTGAAAGGCTAAAGTTTAATAACTTTTGTAAAGTTCACCTTGGTCACTTGAAATTTGGATTTGTGGTGAGCAGTGCTTTAGAAAGAGCCCAAACAGGCGGTAAAGATTATTAGACTCTTTCAGTTGTGAGTTTATTCACCACTCTGAGCTCTCCTTGCACCCTATTCACAAATAAATTTTCTAAATGATTACCATGATTATACTCCTGATTGCCATAAATGATTACCATGATTATCTTCCTCTGGAAATGTACTTATTCTGAGTCCCATGCATGTTCAGAGATGCAAGCTTTTGGTTGAAGTGGGTTAAGTCTAGGAGTATCCTTTGTCTGACTTTTGAGGCTGCCATGTGGCTGTAAGGGTCTAATTTATGGCCCTGCTTAAACCAAGTTTAGCTGAAGTAAGAATATCATATCTGGTACATTGAGGTCAAGGTTTTTAGTCAAATGGATATTATAAACATCCCCAGTTCTCACCGAGGATTATTTTAAAACTAAACATAATTATTTCATCATGAAGGAAAAGAATAAACTGGAAGAAAAGCTATAATTTCCTCTTAACTGGTCAGACACACACAATTAATATTTGCTTATTATATGGAAGGGCTTAACATGCAGGATAAGTGTACTGTCAAGCGATTGGAACAGGTAGTTCCTGAGACACAAACCTCCTAATTACAACGTCATTTTTTTCTCTTAAACACAGAACTATTTTAGTCTTACTATTTGACAGAGACAGAGTTACATTGTACTTGATCAGAGAAAACACATTTACACTTCATATAACTTTAGGCACATTGTAAGAACACATAAACTGGTGCTTCTTCTTTCTGGGACAAAATCTTTCCTATTTGTGTGTGCGTGTGAGTGTGGCAGGAAAAGGGGAGGGGTGTGTGTCGAGTGTCCTTGATGTGAGCAGGAAACGGGCCCCTGTGTTTTAATGTCCATCTTGATTATCTGGCCAGTCTTTTCCTTAACTCAAGCCCGCGAGTCGTAAAGATGTTCTAACAGCCTGTGACGAAACACATGCATCCTTGCTCAACAGTGGGGCCCTGTTCCTAAGCCCTGTGGCAAGAGGTGCTTGGGGTCGAAAAATGTCTTTTCAGCACTAATACTTCCGGGACATCTGCATTTCCTCTTCAGACCAAGCGCTCTCTCATGTTTGATTCAGTTTCTTTCTGGCATTTTTCAGAAACTCGAATTTAATGATCCTTTCTTAAATGGATCCGAAACTTTGATTCTACAGCTCTGATGGCCTATTAAGGAGGCATGCATGGGGTGGTCCATGATGCAGAGAAGCTTCTTCAGCATTCTTCCATGATACAACTCTGCCAGGGTCTCCAGTTTGACACCCAATACCAAACCAGTCTTTTTAAACAGCTTGTTCAGCCTGTTATCGTCTTCACCGTACTGCCCAGACACACAGCTGCAAAAACTGCCACACTCTGTACCACAGAGTGGTAGAACATGGTCAGCATTGTCCTACAAACATTGAAAGACCCGAGCATCCTCAGTAGATAAAGCTGGCTCTGCTCCTTCTTGACAACGTCTTTGTTCCTGGACCAGTTTGCTGTCCAGGTCCCTGTGGTCCTCAACCACCTCACCATCAATACCTCTGATGGTGACAGGGGTGGAAGGAGGAGCCAGCTTTCTGAAATCCACAACCACTTCCTGCGTCTTTGTGATGTTAAGTCATCAATAGTTTAGCTCACACCACTCAACAAAGCTGTCCACCACACTCCTGTTCTCATCCTCCTGTCCATCCCTGATACAGCCCACAATGGGTGACTCATCAGAAATTTTCTGCAGGGAACATGACTGAGATCTGTACTTGAAGTCAGACATGTAGAAGGTGAAGAAGAAGGGTGGTGGGACAGTTCCCTGAGGCAGTCTTATCTTGCTCAGAATGTTACAGACCAGCAGCTCTTCAGCTGAACATGCCGTGGTCAATTAAAGTAAACCCTTATAGTCATACACCATAGCACAGCCCAGCAAGGGGGTGTGTGGGGACTGTACCTTGCACAAGGGTACCTCAGTGGTAACCCTAGTTGTCCTGGGATTCCAAACCACAGCCTTCTGATCACGGGGGAACCCCCCTAACTGCTAGGCCACCAGCAGCCCCACAATATTGATTTATTGTTTGGGAAACAATGAACAGTTTTTTTTGTGAAGGGGCTGGAGGTGGACAAGGTCAGCCTCGCTCAGGGGAGGGAGAGAGATGTAGGTGTATGCCTCAGTAGAAGTAGTCCAGTGTTTTATTGTCTGGGCAGAACAGTTGAGAGGTTTGTGTGGTTAAATCCCCAGAATGGCCATAAACACATCAGGGTTCCTGGTCAGGAGGTCCTATAATATGGCAAGAAATAATATGACTGGAGACCAACTGCTAACAGTTCAATATGTTGCTAACATCCTCACCTTAATGTGCCTGGGAGAACAACAGCAGTTATTGACATAAAGAGTGAGTCCTCCTCCCGTTTTCTTTTCACTCCTGTCTGTGTCAGTGTCAGCTTGTACACAATGAAAACCATTTAAATCCACAACAGACTCCAGGATGTTTCCATGCAGACATGTCTCCGTGAAACACATAACACTGCGCTCCCAGAAAACTTTCTCTCTCCTTGTTGGCACTGACAGCCATCTTATTGACCCGAGATCTTACATTCCCCATCACTATTGTTGGGAGAGCAGGTCAAAACCTTTTCTTATTCAGCCTTTGTCCTCTTCCTGCTCTGCAGCTACGGTAGTTCTTCTTGATCTCCGTGGGGATGATGTGCTGAACAGCAGCCCAGCTGTGCTGCCTGAGCCCCAGCAGCTGATCCCGAGTGTAAACAATGGAGCTGTGTGGCATTGGGGTCATCGTAGAGGAATGCAGAAGATGTTAAATAATAAATTACCTTTAGCAAAGTCCTATTAACTAAAAAGATTAAGCTTAAAATAAATAAAAGGGGGAAAAAAGAGAGACAAAGCAATAAAGGGTAGGATTCTTGTCTCTGCACCAAGAGACCATGGGTCTACCTTCAGCATACCACCACTGGGTTCCTGAGCAAGACCCTTAACCCCAAGTTGCTCCAGGGAGACTGTCACCTGTAGTTAGGGAATGGAAATCACTTTAGATAAAAGCGTCTGCTAAATGCTTGAAGTAAAGTTGGCCTCAGATCACTCCTCACTTGTAATAAATCACAATAAACAAAAACAACTAATTTCAAATTGACTTTATAACAGGAGAGAAGTCCACTTGAGCAACACTCTAACACTCGTTCTGCCCTCCTAATGGCGTGTTTCTTCTCCGCCCAGCAGGCCTGGCACCTAGCTGGCAGAGTGAGATAACATCACTCAGGCTCTCCAACACACATTTCTCATATTTTAAAGATCACATTAACTATTTTGTCTCCTCTCATCAAACGTTACAGAGGTCTTTCAACCATTTTTAAATAGTAAATGGATCAATACTGAGTTTTTATTATAATTTAGAATTACTGGTGGCAGCAGTTTTTCAGAGCCTTGCTGACCCTTTCAATAGGATTAAAAAAACATGTTTGTGGCTGAAAAAATCACTTTATATGAATACAGCTATATCACACTTTTTTAAAGCTCTGGTATCGCAATTTCATTGTGCTTTTCTCATTCATCCTTATGTCTAAAGATACATGATCTGTGTTAGGCAAAATGTGAGTGCAAGGGTATGTTTTAACCCATCATGTTCTGGTAAACCAGCTCTTGATAGACTTGAATAAACAGCTAAGCAAACCCTTTCAAAACATGAAGCAGACTATGTACAAGTCCGGGTTTAGTACTCTGGCAACTGGGACAGCCGGGGTCATGGCACCAAAGGCAATGCCATTACAATTTAATGACACTCAGTTTTTTATTGCTGGGGTTGATAAATAGTTTTATGTAAAAAACTAATGTTTAGTTGGTTGTCTAGTTCAGGCCTGTTTTCAGCACTACCTCCATGATTTATAGTTAAGAACCTCAGACAGACATTTCAGCTGTTAGCCAAGATTCTGAAGTCTTTACTAGACAGTTTTTAATTTTAGTTTTTTGGAAGTTACCATATACTGTCAATGTAAATCCACAAACCCCAAAAGTGAGATGAGTATGTGCATAAAACTAGAACATTTTGTTCATACTGAAAAAAGTGGTTAACCTCAAATGAATGAACAAATGACTCCAGTTAGAACAAGAAATCCCAGCTGAAATTACAGAGGAAATTAGGTTATTTGGGAGGGGGGAAATCTGCCTTAAGGTTAAGGAATGAAGGTAATCCTGCACAACTGTGACTTAAAATGAACAAAACTGGAAAAAAGAAGAAGAAAAAAGTGAACAAAACTAAGCCAGCTGTACTGTGGTTTAATAGCAGGTCAGAGTGTCTGGCACAAAATGCAAGGCTTACCAGGATGCAGCACTACCCTGAAAATTAGTCTGCAGTTAAAAATGCTCAGGGGACAGTAGTCAAGAAAGTTTGGAAAGTTTGGTAAGACAGATTTACATGGATTAGAAATGACTCTCACTCAGACTGGATGCTCGTTCAAACTGGGACTACAAACACAAAACCCAGACAAAAACTGCATCATGCATCATGCAAAGAAGGATTGTCTGAACAAACTTGTCTCAGGATTGAGACCGGAGGCTGAACGTAATCCTACACAACATGGACTAATAAACACTTTGGGGACAAAAAGGAAATAATGCTGTATTACATCTTTAAAGCAGGTCACACAGTCTGGCTCAAAAGTATAAATGAGGCAGAGTGCTTCCAAATCAGTATGTTCTCACCACAGCTCCCTGTGAAGGAAACAACAAGATGTGGAATGTCAGTGAAGTTGCCCTGCAGCTCCCTACTTCAAGGGCTTCAGACCGGTTTCTCCAGCCAATGTGGGACTACCTGGTGTTCCACCATTACTCCCTGGTCTCTTCTCCTTTCTTCCCCGTCATGCTCGCCTTCTCTAGCTACTTCATCTTCAGCTGTCCCTTTGCGATTCTGGACATCCTGGGAGAACACGCTCCTGCTTTCTACATCTACAAGATCCAGAAGGAGAGGCGACCTACCATCAGCATGATGATGAGGAGCCTGGGCATGGCAGTGTACAACCACCTGGTCTTTGTGGTACCAATTGTTCTGATCAACAGTGCGGTGATGCCTGCTCCTCAGCTGCCTGCTATTGCCCCAACAATCTGGGAGCTTTTCTCTGGGGGACTCGGTGCCTTGCTCATCTTTGACACTCAGTACTTCTTCTGGCATATGGCTCACCACAAGAACACCCACCTATATAAGTGGGTCCATGCCATCCACCATGACTACATCTCACCCTTCTCCTGGTCCACTGAACACCTGAGTGCTGTGGAGCTGATGACTGTGGGGTTTTGGAGCAGCCTAGACCCTCTCCTTCTCCAGTGCCATCCCCTGACTACGTGGACCCTCACCATTTTCAGCATCTGGTTGTCTGTTGAAGATCACATTGGCTACGACCTGCCCTGGACACCAAGCCATCTGGTGCCATTTGAACTGCTTGGAGGAGCATTAGCTCATGACCTTCACCACCAGAAGCCCAGCAGCAACTTTGCACCTTTCTTCAGTCACTGGGACAGACTCTTCGGTACTTCCAACAGTGTGGTGAAACAGACGGAGAAAAGCATTTTGAATGAGAAAGATGCTTAAATATATCTCTTTCACAGCTGCCGAGTTACTGTAAATAAGTAAGTTATTGTTGCAAAAATGTGAAAAGATTTTGTTATTTATTATGTTTAGTTACATTTGTTCTGTCATTCTGTTAATTTTACCTCTTATTTAATTTTATTTTTACTTTTATTCCCATTAAGGTGTACATATAAGGTTTGTATGGTTTTATGAGGCCAAAATAATTATTAATTCATCATTACATTGTCTTTTCCTGATCTCTCCTTAGCTTTTAATTTAAAAAAATGTGTGGATATTTTGATTTCCCAAATGGTGGCCCTCCCATGGACCAGCAAGCTATGGCCTTCTAAAGTTACAAGATTCAGACTACTTGACTTTACAGTGAAGCTTGATGTTGAATAGTCAACTTTGACACCTCAGAGAAGAGGTGAGTAGCCTAATGGTTATTCCAGCAAAGAAATACATAAATCCTACTTCAGTCACTGGAACAGACTCTTTGGCACTTCCAAAAGAGTCGTGAAGCGGACTGAGAAAAGCATCTTATGTGAGAAAGATGCCTAGACACATTTACTTTACAGCTACAGAGTTACAGTTAATAATTAGTGTTACAAAAATATTTTAAATACAATTTTTTTTTTTTTTTGATATATTTGTTCTGCCATTCTGTAATTTTGTCTAATTGTTCATTTCAATTCATTATTCGCTTTATTGAACTCCATTAACATTTAGGGGCTGTCTTTAGTCTTTATTCTTGTCCGCGGGGAGAGTGTTCACTGAGGCAGTCTCAGTCGAAGCTCTCAAAGTCCCAGCTCCAGGCACGGAGCTAATATATCTTAACATAAACATAGGTTGTCTCATAATAACAACACCAGCCCTCAATGCTCATACATGCTGTATATGGTCACGACTTCTCTCATCCCCCATGATTTTCCACGTTTTGTCCTTTAAGGTGCACATATAAATTATATAAATTTATAAAGCCAAAACAATTTCCCGAATGGTGGCCTTCTTGTGGAACAGTAAGTTCATGCCTTCTGCAGTTATAAGATTCAGAAGGGGTTGCACAGACTAGGTGACTTTGCAGTTACGCTTGATGTAGACAAGTCAACAACATGGACACCTCCGAGAAGAAGAGATGAGGAGCCTAAACCTGCAATGGAGTATAGAATGTGTGGAAATACTTAACTAAAGATGAAATGTGTGCTACTGTCATGCATAAAAGTGTTCCCTGAAATACAGCAAAAATACAAGTGTCGTACACAGTGATCTGAAAAGGCATCTGCAAATGCCAGCTGAAAAATGTTTGTCAATTAGTGACCTGTAGCTGCAGTACATGGAGAAAGCCTCAGAAAGCTACTAAGTTTTTTTTTAAATCTGGCTACAATGTCCCGTCTTACAACACGCTATGAAACACCAAATCAACAGCTCGCACAAAAATATTGCATTGCTAACATCTGTCACTAACACCATGGAGCTGTATATTAAGGCAACTGCTCACTGCATCACTGACACGTGGAAGCTAAAGGCCTAAGAAAGCACGTTGAATGACCTTCTGTGTATGATAATGTGCTATATAAATAAACTTGAACTTGAACTTGAACTAAGTGCTATGAAACATTTATGATGCTAAAGAAATATACTTTTGCCAGGACTGCTAATAGTCTAAGATGATTGGGGCATACTGGTGTGTTGCACAGTCCATGATAATGCCAGTAGTATTTATTTAGTTATAGAGCTATGTGAAATGTTTCCCAAAGATTTGGGATATACCAGGTACACTCTACAGCTGGCAATAGAGACTGATTTAGTCTCACTTGATCTATCTATCGATGAAGTAAGGAGAGATGTCTGTCAACTTCAAACTGTAACGCTCTCACTCTTACTAATACTGAGATGGAAATGATACAGCGTAACACAGGCTGTGTAATGTCTGGGTCCAAATATTATAGCAGTTTACACTCCTTTTACGTAAGCATTATAATATTATGTAACTAACTGGATTTATTTGTTGGATTTGTGAAAGCATAATGTTGTTACCAGAAGAGTATTATTTTTAAGGGAATCTCAGTCTTTCTTTCATTCATTTGAATGTATAACATATAGAATAAAGAACTAGGTTAAGAGAAATACTCAGTTAATCAGCAAATGTAATTGTCATTAAACTGCGGTCTCTATGAAGACTGAAAATACTGTTGAGGGGCTAATCTATGAAAAGTGTACAGAACTAATCTTGGTTTTTGGCCTTCTTGATACAAGTGCAGGAAGTATCTGACCTCAGTTATTTTCTGAGGTTCTATAGGTTCACTATAGATTTATCAAGGGTTTTGCAGAGGTGGCTAGACTCCATCAGCTGGCATTACAGTAAAATGTCTAAAAGCTACTAATAAACAAAAGCTACTAGTTTGCAGAAAAAAAATATTCTGGAGATACACAATGGGCATCAAAGCCTGGAAGCCTAAGAACATGACTGAGATGAAGCCAGTGAAAACAGTACAGGAGACAAATCCGGAAATAAATCTCTTGCCAAAACCAAATTTCTTCAAAACTGCAAAAAGGTACGCCCATACCACTCAATCAAATGCTTTTTTCTGTATCAAGTGAAATTACCACGTCAGATAATTTCACAGTACCACGATTTCTATGATGCTTTGAATCATACATTAGACAGGGTATGAATATTGAAAAATCCAGTTTGATAAAACCAGTTTGTTTGTCTGATATAATGGAAGGCAGAACTCCCTCTATTCAAGATGCTAACAGTTTGGCCAAATTTTTCATATCCACATTCAAGAGGCTTATGGGCCTCTAAGGGCTTCAGCAGGTGGGATCCTTCCCATCTTTAATCAACAAAGAAATAGAAGCCTGTCTCAGTGTTGGAGGGAGAGTACTTTGTTCCAATGATTCTTCAAAAACAGATAAAAGTATCAGGGCTAATTTTACATAAAACCTCAAAAATATGTGGGGAACCCATCTGGGCCAGACTGTAAAGATTTAATTGAAGATATAACTTCTTCCATAGTTAAAGGGGCATCAATATGAACTGCTATAGAGGCCTCAGTTGTGGGAGCTTCCGGACCATCAAGGAACTGCTCCATGTTTTCGCAACTGGAGAAAAACTCTGATGTGTAGAGAGCGTGATAAACATCCTCAAAAATATAATTAATTTTGAATGGATCACAAGTTAAAGTTCTTGATACTTTTTTAATTTGTATGATTTAGTGGGATGCAACATCAGGACTTTATTGATGGACCAGTAGGTGAATAGCATGTTCATAGAAATTACTGCAGGGTTGTAGTAGCAACTGTTAAGCTTCGATTACAAATCAAATTAAGACTGCAGATTTAGAAATTGCTTATACAGTTCTGGGGAAGGTTTATGGGCATATTGATGGTCAAGCTTTACAATTTCTTTTTGTCTAGATTTTCTGATTCTGGACAGGTGAGAAGAATAGGAAATTATCTGGCCTCTAAAATAAGCCATAAGAGTCTCCCATAGAATATAGAATCAGTTTTATTGGTAATCAAAAAGTTATCCATTTAAGAAGAAATAAATTCACAGAGTCAGAGAGAGGCAGGGAATTTAACCTCCAAGGAAGTTATCGTAAGGGGACAAAAAATGCGAAAGGTGCGTAATCTGAGATAACAATAGGTAAATACTTAGAATTATGGATTTTTAAATCAAGGAGCCATCAGTTAAAAAGTAATCTATACAGAAATATGTGTTGTAAACATGCCAAAAACCACAAATATTCTCTGGCTTGTGGGTTATGAAATCTCCAAGGATCAATAGAGCCATTTTAATTCATAAAGTCTGAAAATGGTCTGGACATAGCAGATGGGTCTTTCAAACTGGAGCTGGATCTGTCTAGCTCAGAGTTGAAGACACAATTTAAATAGAAAGATCAATAGGTGACTTTTTCAATCAGGAATCACCTTCAAAAGGTTGTTAGCAAATTGGGCATTGTCAAAGTTGGGAGCATAAACACTGAACACAATAACAGGTGTAACGGCAGTGAGAAAATCAGCAAACTGACAAAAGATTCTTTGCTCACTTCAAAGACTTTATTTTCCTCTTAAGAAGGAGAGAGTTATTCATCCTGGATTCAGAAGTTCTCTCTAAAGAAACTGGACCTTCGCAGAGGTCTTATACTCTCAAAGAAGACCATTCACCTTATCACTTGTGGGCAGAAACCATGTTGCCTCCCCCTGAAGAGGTTCCAGCCGGAACCTATGTTTTGACTTTTCACACTGAGGCTTCATGACAATGGCCCTGAACAAGTGCTTTCTGGTCTGAACAAAACACCTTATCTGAAACTCTTTAGCTCAAAACATAGGGCTTGCAAAAATAACAACCTTGATTTAATCATGTCACTGTGCCCTAGCTTCTCAGGTCTGGCTTCACAACCTTGATCATTAGTCAGCTGAATCACATTAATATGGTATTTAGAGAAAGAATCATTCATATATAGGAATCACAAACTGAATGTCCAGATTTTTCTCTTACACAGGGTTATGCAGGAAGGATCCCACAACAATTACATATCTTCCATTTTTGTCTATGATCAACTTAGAAAGGGAAATGCGTATTTTGTTACTAATAAAAATTGCAACACGTCTAGCTCTGGAATCAAAGATGCGTCCTACACATGATCTTTAATATACAAATAGGTCTTATGGAGAAAGGCCACATCTGTTTTAAGATGTTTCAAATGAGAGCAAACCCTAGATCTCCTCATAGGACCATTCATGCCTTTCACATTCCAAGATAAAAATCTAATGGGACTACAATTGGGCTTATGCACACTTTTCAAGTAGTATTACTGTAAAGATTTGGTCACAAATTGGGGAAAAAGGACAATATAGACAATGGACCATGGGTGTAAAAACATAAAATACAAAAATAGAATTAAAAAATAAACTAACAAACAAACACAGATATGGGCCCAAATACCTCCACCCCTCACCCTTTTGGTCCCCTTACCCAAATGAAGACTGCAGCATGATCCAAACATCCTAACTCTAACTCCTATTGCACAATCATAGCTGTATAAATGTTACCTCAAAACATAGGTCATATATACATCCCAGTATAAACCACAAAATCACCCAGCATTCTTTGTTCCTAATGGGTTATTAGAACTCCTATTCTAATACAGGAAACACTGGATACAAGAATACATAGTCTAACCAAGACAAATATAACAGCAGGATTTTTGAACACCCAGTATCGGCTAACTGTACAAAAAACAACTCAACATATTTACATTAAGAAATGAGCCTAAACATATCAGCTGATGTCATTTAGCTGTTATAATTTTGTTAACAATTAACAAAACAACATTTTTCCTCGGTCAGCAGAGTGATACCAAGAAAAAGCAATGCAGGCTTGAATCCCCACTTGTAGGGTTGTGACATGGTGCCCCTAAACTCTGTGCACAGCTTCACCACCTCTTACAAGCCTCATCCCTCTAACGAGCCTTCCAAATCACCAGGTCTTTCACCTGGTAGCGGTAAAATCATTTGATAACTTGATAATGACTTCCCCCTGGGAGCTGGCCTGGGAGCCAGACTCTGGTATGCTCCAGACTCCCACTAGATCTGCTACCTTGGATTTCAGCCATGCGTTATCTTTCTGTAGCGCCAAACATTCAGTCACAAGCTGGTCCAAACTCATCAAAATCAGTGCTAACAGACTCAAGTGAACACATACGTAGACCACGGTCATGAACTGGAGTTTGAACACTGTCCAACTTGGTCGATAAACTTTCAAAATGTGACTTGAAGTCCGCTGACAGCACTGCTCTTTGCTCTTCTTGCAGGAGGCTAATCAGGGCCATAGTCATATTTACCACTAACGGTGAGCTTTCTCGCTCTCAGTGAGAGTATTTTCCTTTAGATTTGGACATTCGGGTAACTTAAAGACAATAAACAGTCCTAAAACTGGGTTAAAAAATAAAATGAGGTTCATAAGGTAAATATGGAATAGTTTAGCGGAGTGAGGTGAATGCACGTCTACTCCATAAACGCCATACCAGAAGTCTCGCAGAAGGCAGTTTTTAAAATACCGAGGTCCACTGTCAGAGTGCAGGTTACTACTCCCAGTCTAATGGCCAGGCTGATTGCACTGTTCAGGAGTTCGGCAGATTCCTCTGGGCATATTGCCATGGCCAGCAGCCCAACTGGGCTGAGTTCCTGGTAAGGGCAGATTATGACCAAAACTCTCTGCACCACTCCGCCACCAGCCTAACTCCCTATGAGTGTGTGCTTGGACACCAGCCACTGCTCTGTCCATGGGACCCCACACCCACAGATGTCCCACAGGTGGATGTGTGGTTCCGCAGGGCAGAATGTGTCTGGGAGAGAGCATACACTAACATCCGCAGGGCAGTTCATTGGTTCGAATCACAGGCCGACCAGTGTAGGGGGAGACACCAGCTTTTCAAGCAGGAGATCAGGTTTGGTTGTCAACCAGGGACCTATGTCTGAACCTTCCTAGTTCTAAGTTATCCCCCAGGTTTACTGGCCCTTTCTTAGTTGATTCCCAAGTTAATCCTGTTTTATATAAGTTATGTTTACCCCCTCATATGCGTGTTCATCCTGTCTTTCATGTTTCCCTTCTCAGGCTGGCGATCCAGGCACCACTGAATGAGGGAGTAGTGGAACCTATAACCTAAAAAGTGTTGGAGGTTGAGGGTGCCCAGTCTTATAGAGTGAGCTTATTCCTGGGAGGGGAATGGTCATGAGGATCTTGACCAGATTATTGAGCCTGAGTTTGTCTTTTACCCTTTCACTGTCATTAGTCTAGGTTTAGTGTTCATTATTATCTTCACCTGTGTGCCGTTTACGTTTACGGCATATAGCAGACGCTCTTATCCAGAGCGACATACATCCGTGTTTAAGTAGTCCACATCTGTTCTTCATACCTGTAAAGCTACACTTAAATCAACATCTGCTTTTAGCCAAGTTATTGCCAGCTAAGATAGACACCTTAACAACCCTGTCAAAAAGAAAAAAGTCAGAGGTTAATACACAAATAAGGAAAAACAGTTAAGAGGGT
>JBBIGA010167818.1:0-16791 GCA_037576975.1 Alestes dentex | reverse complement strand
ATAAACTTTTTAAAAAACATTAAATTATGACTGACTGCCCCAGCCCAAAAATGTGCTTCGGCCCACCGGGCATTGCCCGGTATGCCCTATGGTCAGTCCAGGCCTGCCTATAGGACAGTGGTCACCAAACCTGGTCATGGAGATCTACCACTGGGAGACAATCAACAACACCTGTTCTGGCTCTAAAGAATTCCTTCTGAAGTCCCTGGCTGGCTGGAGCATTCAGTAAGGAGGAAGGAGCAGCATGTTAGATGCAGGCTGGAGCTAAACATGGCAGGAAGGCAGAGCTCCAGGGCAAGGGCTGGTGACCACTGATATTGGAGCTAGCAGAGCCCAGCTAATTACCCACAATCAGGACAAACAGAGGAACAGGGTAACGCGTTCCTTGCCTTTTTGCAGAAATGGTGTTAAACAGTGACGTTGCGCAACTAGCAGAAGCCTGCAGCTGTGTAAATGTTGCTATGGTGATAGTGTCTCACAAAAATTGAGAGAGAGTATCTTGGTCACACTTCCTTACTCAAGGTGGAAAAAACGAAGAGAAACTCAACACCTTTAAATGTGTATTATCTTCACTGATACCAGAGAAGATTTTTTTTTTTTTATCATTCAGTGCCAATTAGGAAAGCCTAAGCCCCCTCAGAGCTGTGCCCCTGCTCTGCATTAGTGAAACACTATTCACTGTTTCAGAGCCACTTAAAAGTTTCTCCACTTCGGTCAACTTTTAGTTCCATCCTACAGCAACTGTCCAAATGCTTTCTTTTCTTAACTACTGCAGAAAGAGTTGTACAGAATTGTAGCCAAAATCTTATTCAGCATTGTTATCCAGTATTATAATTATTATTCAGTTTATTAATTTAATACAAGGAATAATTATTGGGTTCCCAAAGTTCACTGATGCTCTGGACAAACTATTGGCAAATATATTCGTACATACACAAACATATATATTTATTTCATTTGTATAGTGTACAATTTTCTATATTTTACTGTTATACAGTGTAGAGTTTATTTTATAGGTTGTGCTGCTTCTACTTTATCTTTTTCTGTCTACTTTGCTGCGTTAACAATGTAAATTTTCCACCTGTGGGACTAATAAAGGGCTATCTTATCTTACTTCCTTCAGAGGTCTTGTGGAGTCCATGTCTCGTAGAGCCGGAACTGTTTTGGTAGCACAAGGGCGACCTGCAGTTTATAAAGCAGCTAGTTTAAATATAACGGCTAAGTGGTGTACTTCTTTTGTGTGAGTGTGGAGGATTACGCTGGTAGTTTTGTTGTATGATTTGGGTTAACGTTTTTGGAAATGATTTCATTGTTGTTTCTAAACTGCATGGTTTTGATGGGCTACAGCACCACAGTCCAACTCGGCAGCATGGCATTTAAGACTGGAAACCCACCGATTTGTGGCGGCTCTGAGGTCCAACCTAAATTCATGAGGTTAAATGGGATTCTGTGAAGCTTGTCCAACCTTGCAACAGTTGCTAGGAGAAAAAGCATGTTTGTGGCTGGAGCATGGATATGCTAATTAGTAGCATTTTCCCCCTGCTGATCCTGACCCTGAAGAAGTAAATGTGCATCATTTGCATCCTGAAGATTTCTTTGTAACGGGAAGGGGAGCTTTGTCACTGTAATTCGCCTCTCCAACAGCTTTTTGACTAATTAGATTGGCAGTGATGAGTGAGTGTGTGTGTGTGTGGGGGGTGGCGGGTGAAGCGGATGTGTGTGTATGCTCATTATATCACTGTTGTGCCTCACCTTCATCATGTGGCAAAAAAGCAGGGGGAAACTCAGCCCTGAGATGGGGAAATAAAAAATGAAACTGCTGCCAATTAAAAACTCTCAATATATCCTTTTGTCATTAGAAGCAACTGTGCTCATCAGACAAAATGTGCTGGATGTAGCTGGATGCATGATTTAATTGAATATGGTCATCGTGTTCTTTTTGTAGCGAGTGATAAGAGGCTACAGAGCGAAATATTTTGACTTCTCGTGGCATACGCTTCATTAGTCCGCGGCCGTGGGCAAGCAGGGGGTCCGCATACTTTGTTATTATTTGCGAGCGCAGCGTTGATTTGTTATTTGCGTGCTACCCAACTCAATAATCCCCTCGGCTGTTGAGGCTGCAGCGATGCTAATACAATATGCTGGCGGTTCCCTGTGCGTTACGGAAGGCTTTGAGGAGCCGTCTTTTTAATATCACGTAAAGCTTTTTCATTTGGGTGACATATACCTCTAGTTTTCCCTGTTGTATATTTCTCATAGTTTTAAATCCTGTTTTGGTTCAGACCTTGAAAAGAAAACTAGTACAACAGTGCCATTTTTGTTTATATGACGCCACTGAAGCATACTTCAATACAGTATTGCTGCTGCAATGCATGAAGCTTCTTTATGGCCACACAAGTGTTCAAGTCTGCAGTTAACAGTATGGTGAACAGTGCAAGATGAGAAAAGGAGCACAACAAGATCACCATAAGAGATGTAGAAGCTTGATATAATGCTGACTATAAATGACTGCTTCCTGAGGAGTGCAAATATGGCCATCTGGTGCAGGGTGCAGTAGTGAACTGGATCTATACGAGCTAGGATTTCAGTTCATTAATATCAAAGCATGCTCAAAAAACAAGAAAATACAGTACCTTGTAACTTTCATTTCTGATATCACCCCTATTGAATTTGCATAATGTTTTAGCTCCATTGTACATGAACAATTTTAGTAATTCTAGATTAAACCTGGAAATCTGAAGCTTGTAAAAACGTTCAGTGTTTATTGGAAGCTTGTAACAGATGTATGGACATGTTAACATATTGTAACATGTATGTTGCATTTCTAGAGGGACTCCTTCAGTAAAGAGTTCTGAGAAGAACGGCCTCTGCCATTAAGTTAAATTCTAGATGCATTCAGAGTCAGTGATGTATCTAGAATTTCCAGAAGGCCTAGAGTGATGTTGTCATTCATGAAAGTGGTTGCATGCATTACCGGTAGACTGGTCGATTACTCTGTCACTTTTTAATTATGTTTGTAGTTAATCTGACACTCTGGTGCCTGAAAGCTGAACCAGTGGGAGACCTGACTTCTATCTTCCTACATACCACAAAGAAACAATCTGATTTGTTACTGAACTGACTGGCCATTTTAATAACTGAGCCCTTTTACCTCCAGTCAAAACACAGTAGCACTACAGTACTTTAGTACTTTTAGACTTTAAATACAAACATGAATGCATTTATATGAATAAAAAGGAGCCAAAACTATAGACATTAATATTTTTATTTCCCAGAAATCATTAGACATTTTCTGGCCCCCTCTGGTATTATGTTCAAACATAACAGTCCAAAATGAAAAAACAACAGTTTTCACTCAGGGGCCTATAGCAATCACAATGCATTATTAACAGCTTTAGAATTATGTTTTATCTTAACTTTCACAGTTTTATGCCAATGACTCGTGGATAACTATGATAACTTTAAATAGAATTTCAAGTTTATTTCAACACGATTAAATTATTGTCTTACAGAATTTGATGTGACATGTTCTGTTCTACAGAGTGATAATTGTTCAGTGTTGGTAGGAAGCAGATATTGTTTCATGCCTTTGAAAGCTACCTCAACAAAAGTTATTTAAAATGATTGCTGCATGAAATTTAAAAAAATTGAAAAAAGAAAATACGCAGTTCATGGCTGATAAATGTACACAGGGCGCTGCATACCCAAAGAACTTACCATTCATTATTGTTACCAAGATTTCTCATTATTTTATCATCCTATGCATGAAAACCCATAAAACACAGGTTTGAAGCCTGGTTCCTACCAACACCACTGTTGAATTCTTGGCGAGTTTTTTTCCGCAGTGCACTTGTTTCACATCAAAAAACTCTCAATGACTTTGTTTACATCCCAGTGCCTGAATTATGCAGAAATGATTCTACATTATCCACTTAGCTGAGAGCAAACAAGCAAATTAGACTGACTTTTTTTAGCTCAGTGAAGGAATGTATTACAGAGGTTCTTTTATTTATTTGCTTCTAAGATCTCACATCACGAACGTTAACCCTGTCTGGGCCCCTAAACGTGACCATTTTTCATTGTTCACATAAGGCGTTATTACACTGCAACAGTTTATCATTCCACTAAAGCACCCACTTCCAGCTCTCTGCATTTTCCTTCAGCATTTCTAGAAAAGACAACAGTGCTGGTATCTTCTCCTAGCATGCGCTAAACACAGTCTGGGCGCTCCATCTAAATCCCGCGCTGTTTGTCATTTCCCCGAGGCTAACAGAGATATCTTCCCTCTCTTCCTATAAAAGTGTCCTGTTATTGTGGTGTATCAGTGTGAGAGCTGGCTAATGTCTCAGGAAAGGTCAGGCATGTTGCACCAAACCCTGCGCAGAGGAGGCCTGAAGCTTGCAGAGTTTACGGAACACATTAAAGCAAGACTCGCTTCAAGCCCCAGCTCCATCAAGGAGAAAATTACCTGCTGATGTGCAGATTAGGCTGGCCCGCTGCTATCTGCTTCAGTGAAAGAATGTGTGCGCATTTATGAGAGTGTATGGTTACCTTTTTATGAGTGCTACTCTCAGCATTGCACTGTGGCTATTTTTGTTTGCGTGGTTGTAAAACTGTGTGTGCATGTCATCTAGGTGTGACTGTGCGTTTGTGTGTGTGTGTGTATGTGTGTGTGTGTTTTTTTTCTCTTGCACTTCTCTCCCTGAATTATTCATGGCCAATTCACACACACTAGCCAGGTCTCAATCATCCATCACATCTTTTCAAACTGCCACTAACGCAGCACCACCACTCAGCACGCTGAGAGGAGACCCCTAACTGCCAGTCCAGTACTATAACTGCCTTCTGTGCAATATTGAACTTATGGTGCAGTTACTGGTCACTCAGAGAGGTTCACGTCCCATTTACACTGTACTATTACAGTGTGGTGTTGTCTTTGTTTTACGTCTCTGTTGTAACTTGCACTTCGTTGAATGTTGCTATTTGTTGCACCGTGGTCCATGGAGAAACGTCTCATCACACTATGCTGTGTGCACAGTTACTAGTAAGGCTAGACATGCTCCTTTTGATTCCGGTGATGGATAGCTGTAGCATCGATGAGCCAAAACTGAGACTGTGTATTTTTATATTAAGTGTGTTTGGCCACAGCAGTGCTGTGTTTAGAGAGGGATTCCACCAAATTTGCAAAATCTGGGAACAGAATGTCTAAGCTTTAGAAACATACGATTTTTCTACAGTGGTCATGTGATGCTATGGCCATTTTGTTTAATATCTAGAACCACCAGTGAACCTGCATATTGGGGTTTGGAGGCTTGATTGAGCACAGAGTCATTTGCCATCCTCCAGAGGCATTTGGACACTATGGTCAAAACCAGCTTTGTGATTAGTGATACACGTAAATGACATAATTCCAGCAGGTATTCATGAGATTTTATTTCAGGAATCTTGGAGGGAAATGCAAACAATTGAGATGATGATTACAGCGTAGCTTCTGATAAACATCTAAACAGTCCTAGAATAAAGCACTGAATACAGCACCGCCTCAGTCAACTAGCAAAACAGAAAGACTCCAGAAGACTCCTTGTGGCTCACTGTAGTGTGGAGGAGAAGCCCAGGAGACACAAGGTTCAGCCACTCAGGGAGACCTGCTCAGTGTCTTTTACGTAGAGGAGGGATTACTTCAGTCTACTCTGTTTAAGAGCACAAACACACCACAGTAGACATGATAGAGAAGGGATTCCGGTTCAGGTTGGTTATAAGTAGGGAGAGAGAGAAATGCAGAACACTTGTGGATAAACAGGTGAGTGGGAGAAACTAAAGGACAGAGCAAAGAGGGTAAGAGGGAAGTTCCAGCCTCAGTACTCCAGTGACCGAGTAATATGGTCTACTTTCCCCGCATGTTCCAAATGTGGTATCAAATATGTAGGAAGAACAAAGACAGCTTGGATCAATGAACAAATAAGTGCTGTGTGCCAGGCTGATCCTAAATTAGTTGTTGCAAGACTCTTTGCAGATGGTCATTCTATCTTGGATTTTGGCATTCAGTGGCATTGACATGATCCCAAATCATGCTCTACTGTGAATATAAATATTTCTTCCTCTGCATCCTAGTGACTTAAAAGAAGATCTGGAAATGACCTGTTTTGTGTGATTTAATCTTATTTTTATACGAGTGTGTCCCAAACCCTGTGTAAAAGTGGATGGATGTATATCAGTATGGATATGAGAATATTATTTTTGTGTTCACATTGACCTGGCTTCATGGGTGCTCTAATCAGGTCTCAGCTCACTGTTTACATGCACCTGTTTAGTATGTGTGCCACATCTTACATTGATACAAACATCTGTACTTTTTGCACTCTAAGCACTTTCACACTTTTTCCTGTCTGTATACCCCTGTAGTGCAAGAAATAGAAGTAACTGAAATCTTTGTTTGGACTGTTTCTGGTCTTCTGTGTGTGAATCTTGTGCTGAATTCTTTTTCATGACAATCACGCCAAAGAAGAAGACAAAAGATCAAATCTTATCGGCTCAAATCTTATATACTTATATACAAATAACTTTGAGGCATGAAACCTTTCAGACGTCTGGTTCCTATTGGCAGTACTGTGAACAATTCTGTTTTTAGCAAGTTCTTCTAAAACAATGTGTCACATGAAACCACACTGAATGACTTTTCTTTCATTGTTACTATTGAAATAAACAAAATAGAAATTAGAGCAATTAGTGAGACAGTTGTACAATAAACTAAAATGTGTGCACATGTGATTTTTCTATGTGTGTGCGTGTGTGTGCGTTTGTGTGTGTGTGTGTGGTGAGCAAAGTGGGCGTCTCCCGATCATCATGATGTGAATAGATTGGCCCTTTCTGGGGCTTTAGCATGGTGGGAAAGGTCAGGCTCATTCACCCCTTCAGATCAGAGGCTCATTAATATGCAATATGGAAATAAAAGAGCTGCTCTTTCAGTCCGCTGACGTATCCTCAATCACGAGCCTGGAGACGGCGCGGGGAGCTTCACGCCACTGACAAACAGAACACTGCTGTGGGTAACTGAGACGCCTATAGTGTAAAACAAAACATCCATCTAAAATGTGTTCAGAAAACAACGTGTTAAATGTGTAGATTATTTCCTCATTAATAAATTGCACACATCTATACAGTTACTGTCACAGACAGTCATGCCTATGTATATTATTTAGGTAGAAATCAACACATCACTCTTTCCACTTTCCAGTCGAATCAATTATTTGATGAAGGTAAGCAAAATAACCACTTGCAGTTCACCAGTCCCTCACACACACACACACACACACACACACACACACTCACTCACTCATACACACACACACACACACACACTCACTCACTCACTCACTCACACACAGATACTCACACACGCACACTTCAAATTACCCTCTGACCTGTCCCAATTGTTTTACAGAGTAGCAGCTTGGGGAATGTGTTGGCTTTACTTAATTCTGCATGGCTACAGTGTTGAGTTTGTTTATATTTGATATGACAGGCCTTGCAGTGCAGTTGTGTGAAAATCCATTATTAATCTCTGGAGGTTGTTTTGTTTGTTTTAACCATAATGTGCTCTGCTCCTTGGCAGTTGTTGGCTGTGTGTTCACAGTTTCGTCAAATGTCAGCCATACCAGACACACACACACACACACACACACACACACACACACACACACACACACACACACGCATGCATAACTACAATCAGCACACTATGACACACAGATATACTTTTTTGTTTTTTAAGACAAAATACACAAATGAGGAAAAAAATAAGTGGACAAAGAAATTCCACAGGAGAGGAAAAAAATGTGATTGTGATATTGATATTGATATTTCCTGAATTATCATGACATTAACTTACAGTAAAGGTGCACTGTGGCCTAAAATGTTTCAAAATCAGAATCAGAAAACCTTACTGAATTGCTTTGAATGGTTTCCGGCTTTTGTCAAATGTATTGAATTTGTCCTTTAGCCTGTATGTTACCTTTTATAAAGTGGCATGACATGGCAGACAAAACCCCATGTCGTCCCATCATTCATTTTCTCTCCGTTTAAATCATGAAGCCAAATCTAATTTCCACACATTTGCTGAATGGCTGGGGTCTAATTCATTCTTCATCTGGATCCCTTCATTTCAGAGTTATTGTCCCAGGAACTTTTTGATCTATTTATTGTCAATGGGTAATTGCAGTCTATGCATTTTAATGAAATTGTGCAAGAAAAGTTATAAAAAGTTATATGATTATGGGGGAGGGGTGGCTATGTAGAGGACAGTACATTTGAGAGGAAAAACATTTTTTTTCTTTTAAGATGAAAAATATAAAGTTAGACCTTTATGGTAATAAGCCTCCAGGCATGAGACAAAAGATCCCCTTTACAGGACTTTACAGGACCAACATATTTTGTAGTGATTTTCGACAGAAATTTGGTTGCTTGGTAGCTGTTCTGAATGCAATTTCTTTTTAAACTGTTACTACTTTTATTAATGCTACTGTTTCAGGTTGCAATGACAAAAATATTGTAATAAAATACTAAACCATAATTAAATGCGAGTAATATAAACACACTCATAACAGCACCAATGCTTAAAAATGTCATTATGCTGTCATTTGTCTCTTTCATAGCCTATTCCAATTGACAAATTCTTTAATTCAACTTAAATATATAACATATATAAACATTATGTATTCATTTTGGAGAAATGCAAGGACTAGAAATGATGTGCCAATTAGATGTTCGGTAAAATGTCAGGCTGGCTAGAGGGATAAATTGTTCATTTAACCCTGAGTAGGTTTATACATCATCGCCCAGTACACATTCAACCCATGCACAGATATGGCCTGGTTTTACAGTAAATGGGCATTATTTTCAAAAACTTTCTATCCATGTAGCTGTTAGTTTTGGCCCTTTATTTATTTCAATCCCTAGTGGAGTGACGGAATTACCTTCCAGTCCATTGGAAAGACAATTCCATTAATACTGAATATTATTGCAAACACTTCAGGACATGGCCCAGTAGGCAAATTGCGGGTGTACGCCATCCCTGTTATTAGCAAAATAACACACATGCAGAGCCCCTGTTGATCTGTCAGTCTGTGTTGATTGGTGATGTGGGAGCAGGGGGTGCTCCCAATGGGCCGTCCCCTCGTTAAAATACAAACAATACATATTTACCAATATCCAATCATACAACGCCCTTCTAGTCTGGTTCTGCATTTACAATTCTATATTTCCAATATGTTCCAGAGAAGTGGGGAGGCGATCGTTTTTCAAATTGGACGCCTGGAAATGGAACACGTCAAACTACAGCTGCATTCTCAGATAAGTGGCCGTTCGTTCCCTTGCCCTGGTGTGTAATAGTTGTTCTGTGGGTCGGTGGGACTTATTAATGCGCTCGGCCTGCTGAATGTGAAAATTAATTTTATCAGTCGAGAGGTTATAAATCTAACATGGAGTGGCACCTACACATCTCAAGAGCATTAAACACTTAAATGACTCACCTTTTTTTGTTTCGCCCGCTGTGTCGTCCACCCCTCCTCCACTGGCCGCATTAATAGAGCATGGGCTGTCATGTTTGAGCCATTATTGCAGAAACAGACACTTTCCCTCAAGGCAACAGAGCAGCAGATAAGAATCTCTCCCGGCTCTGTGTTGCTGTGCTAAAGCCGGATCTCGTGTCTTCTGGCCTGGTCTACTTGAGCATTTGCTGCCTAGATTTTCTTATCTTTTAGTGCCAGGACCTCCAGGCACAGACACCACCAGCACGCTTTGGATGAGCCAAAACCTCTGGTGCAGAACTGTTTTCCTGCTTATTGTGATCCATTGCTGAACCATCAACTATCGTTCGCCTTGCCACATTAACTGCTCTGGGAGCTAATGGACGGCTTATTTGTACTAATGAGACCCATTACAGTGTTCCACTGTTGGTCAGAATGTCATGAATAAGATGCAAAAATGAATAGATGGGCCATAATGTATCAATCTGAAGGTGGCCATTCAGCTGTAGGTTAGATTTAATGAACCAACAAATCAGTAAAATTATATGCTCTTTAGTTTGTTCCAAATAAAATGATTGATCCTCACTGATCTTTATGCATAAGTGTGCCCTCAGTCATAATTAAGAGAATTGCCTATTTTTAATAATAATTCAGAATCGTGCCAAAATAATGTTACCTTTTGTTGATGTTAAAATGGTTAGCAAATTATGGATTTTTAATAAAATTAGGGTTAGGCCTAAGATTAGGGTTAAGTTTGTTTAGGGGTCAGAGTCAGGTGGAAGGACAGATTTATTAGAATCTTGTGTATTCAACTTAAAGTTCAGTCGCATTTAATTGGTGTTTATTTAAATGGTAATGATAAGCTGAGCATCTACAAAGCATCTACAGGGGACCGTTAATCAGAATCAGAATCAGAAAACTTTACTGATCCCAGAGAAAATTGCTTATGTTAAGACTGCACAGAGACACAGATACAAAAACAATTCTAAGTTTAAATAATTCCAATAAATCCACTATGCTATATACAAAAATGGGTATAAATGCTATAGATAAGTAGCTTACAGTTAAGTGAACTACTAATAACACATGGTGGTGAGGAGTACGTTATTGCAGTAATAAAATAGTATCTAAGCAATACTGACATAAGTAGTGATGCACGTATTGACATAAGTAGTGATATCCAGGGAAAAACATGTTTAAATTTGGGTGAAATTGGTGAAATGTCTTGATGCATGAAATAGTTTCCTAAAGAACTGAAACTGAATTCAAAACAGGTTGGAAACTGTGTATGTCGACCCAATCCAAGTTGCTTGATTTGACTTCGTTCTACAGTCTAAGGCAGCTGACTGCTGGTCAGGATTGCACCATTTTATAGGACACGCGCTAAAAATGTATTGCTTCTGTCTGGCCATTCTGCTTCTCCCAGTTGATTCAAAATGTTCCAATTTCAGGGAGGTCTAAAATGATTATCTTCTCAGATTATCCTGTGGTTTGGTTTGTGAATAATCCATTCTTTACCCCTCCAACCTACTCACACTCTAATCATGACTGACACGATTTCAAATAAATACTGAACATGTAATATTTGCTACTTAACATCTTGTAGATTTGAGGAAATGTAAATTATTGCAAATTATTGATATCTCTCATTCAGCTGGGTGTTCTGAACGCTCTGTCCTTCCCAGAGACTCTGTAGGACACCTGGTTCCTCTGCGTGTCCTGACTGAACTTGACTGAAATCTTCACCTAATCAGTGAACCAACTGAGATTAGAGCAGCCTGTAGTCTTAAGTGGACTCATAAAGGTAAATATAATTCTAATAAAACATAAAAGCAATAACAATACTAAAAGGTATATGTCAGACCCTTAATCAGCATTATTGTATTCAGATCTACACTGTTTAAAACGTTCTTCCTCATGTTGGTGTACAGCATAATATCCTGCATGCCACAATCACCATCATGTACCACATACTGTACATGACTAGACTTTACTAACATCAGGCTCTGAGCCAATGGGACGGATCGCAAGACCGACCAATTTTCAAAGCCGTCCAGTTAGCACCAATGCTAGCTGTTTTTCTATGTTTTAAATTCATTACAAATGTTGTGAAAACAACTTTTCATATTGAAATATACTTATTGTGCTAAATCATTATCATTACATGCAAAATCTTATGTGCAATACTTTAGTGAAGTGGCATTTGACAGATGTCCTTATCCAGAGCGACTTACAGTCATTAGTTACAGGGACAGTCCCCATGAGGACACTGAGGGTTAAGTGTCTCGCTCAAGGACACCATGGAAAAAAGTGGGGTTTGAAGTGTTTTACCCACTAGCCTGCTACCACTTTACTATGCTGAATAGTCTAATCATGTGCAATATTACTACTTTTGTCACTATTACACGCAATAATAGACTTGATATAGAGAACAACTCCAAATCACTATTTGCATTACTAGTAAAATACTTAATACTATAAATGAATAAAAAAACACCAGCAATTTTATTCATTTATAGTATTTATATCCACCTCTCTTACTGACCACAATATTAAATAGTATGTGTAATTAGTTCTGAGTATTTTCTGGAGAGGTTTATTTTGACTTTGTTTATGCTATATTGTATATATATGTCTGTGCAGACATAGCACAGGAGATCAGTAAAGTTTTCTGATTCTGATATTTGGCCAGACTAGTACGTCATCTGGGAATCTTTCTATATCTGTGCACGACTTGTTTTTGGGTACATGAGCAGTGTGAGCTGTGGTGTGTGGTGTTTTGTTCAGGATAAATGTGTTGGGGGGACTAAAGACATAATAGCAGTGGATCCTTTTTTTGGTGTCTCACATTTTCAACACTGATTAGCATTTTAATAATCCTGTAATGTGGGCCAGGCATTAGACTGCTGCCCTTTGCTTGATGTTCCCTTCCCTCCACCATCCACACTGATAAATTGTGTGTGGGGGGCATCCTTAATGCTGTGTCTGCATGGCAATAATTCAGGCGGAGAGGCTCGACGGGGGGCTGAACTCTGCCATTCATCTTCATTTTAATTGAGAACATTTTGTGTTTTGTGTTTGTCAGCATTAATAAACCAAACGCCCTGAGGAGTTTGGGCAGAATCTCATTAATCCAGAACCAGGTGTTAGAGGAGCGAGAGAGAGCAGCATATTCTGCTGCGAGTCCTGAACACTCCCTCCTTCCCAGAGACTTTGCAGGACACTTGGTTCCTCTGCGTGTCCTGACTGAACTGGACTGAGATCTTCACCTAGTCAGTGAACCAATTATTAGAGATTAGAGCAGCCCTTGTCTTTATGAGTTATGGAAGTAATAAGCATAATAATAAATAATTTTAATCATAATAATTATAATTAAAACATCTAAGCAGCAGTAAAAAGACATTCGTAAACAAATATGACAGTAATATTTTATTAACGTCCAGTACATTAATTGCCACAGTTACCCACAGCTATTTATTATTTTTTATTTAAAGGGGAATCTGCAGCCATCAGGCAGCATTTTCACGACCATTTCATTCAGAGGCATTAAACTCATCTGGTTCCTATCACTAATGCTAAACAATGCTTTTATTAGTCGGTTTCTCCAAACTGACACTTCACATCAAACTTCTGGGAACAACTGTGTCATCTTAATGATTTACTTCTGCGGAAGATGTGGAAGAAGACTTTGCATGCTTTAGGCTGTTGTGGTTGCAGGTTTTAATTTCAACAAAGCAGGCGCTCTCATTATCTGGAGACTGAAGTCAGTTGACTAAACAAACTAAATCCAGTGGACTCCTGCGTACTTAAAATGAAGACCAGGCAGCCCTTCATGAATAAGAGTGTACACCCCTGGTTTAGGCTCACTGCTACTGAGCTTGGCTGGTCTCTTGTAGCTAACGAGACAGGTTGGAAACAACAATGGAATCACCATCTTACAAAGATTATCTCACTAACACAGCAACATATGAGATATGTCAGGGTAACTTTCAACTGCTACTATGAATTCAACTGTTAGCGTGGACTACAAAAACCACAGATAATGCAAATGTAAAATTAAATTACAGATAATCTAACAGGCCTCATTTGCAGAGGTTACAACCTCACAACCTCTGGGATAATGATGACTTGGCCTTATAACCCCTCACTAATTAATGTTACTGTATAAAAATGTTAACGCTTAGTTAAAGTTACATGCCGCCCCTTCGTGAATATGAGTGGACACCCCTGATTTAGGCTCACTACTACTGAGCTGGACTCGTCTCTTGTAGGTAGCTGTAACTAGACAGGTCAGAAACAACAATGGAATCGCCATCTTGCTAGTATGAGAGATGGCATGGTGACTTTCAACTACTACATTAAATAAAACGGTTAGTGCTGGCTACCAAAACCACAGATAATGCTAATGTAACATTAACTAAGCAAGAACAAGTCTCGTGTGTTGTAGGGGCAAGCAAATTGCAATAAAAACCTGTTTTTTACACAGTAATATTAATTAGTGAGGGGATATATGTCCTAAGTCATAATTATCCCAGAGGTTGTGATATTAATCTGGTAAATATCCTATGGAAGATTTTCTGGCTTTTTAAATTAATGATTAACACATAAAAAATAAAAACAATTTTAAATGAATGGCAAAATCTCACTAAATTTGCTACAGTTCTCTCTACAATTTCTTATTCAGCTGACAGCTTTCAGCAAAGCTCATCTAACCTGGCAACAGTTGCTATGAAAGAATGCATTTGGTGTGAACATTGGGTCTTGATTGCATTCGGGCAAGAGAGCATTAGTGAGGTTGGGTACTGATGTTGGATGATTAGTTCTGGATCACAGGCGCCACTCAAACTTGTTGCAAAGGTATTGGATGGCGCTCTATCGATCTGGAGAACACAGTTCCACTGATCCACAGCCCAAGGCTGAAGGGGGGAGGGGTGTCAAGAATGGTGACCTTAGGCCCATTTGTTGCTGTAAATTAGTGAAATAATATATTCTTCAGTAACAAGCAGTGTCTGGAAACTTTTGGACACATAGCGGATCCTTTTCACTCCAGTTAAATTCTCCAGCACTGGTGCATGTCTTGCTCGCATCAGAGGGTTCCGGATGCCTTTTAGTGCTCAGCTTTAGGAGACAAGACAGTAATGAGAATGGATGACGTCTCTTTGGCAGTCTCTTATCAGCAGATGCAGCCCTGCTGCAGGCAGACAGAGGCCACCCTCAAAGCACACGCTGCTAGCATCGCCGCTAGCATCCGAACACTAAAGCTGCACACGTTTAACCAGCCGGCACTCCCACTGAGGATAACATGTCATGTCTTTTAGAAGTCTGGGAGCGGGGGATGATGGCTGGTTAGCTGTTTGGTTGAGAGAAGTTGATTATTGTGCATGAACATATCAGTTAGAGCTTTGCATGAAAAAAACATTAGAATTTTGGAAAACCGCTGTGAGAAAGATCTGCAGACAGCATGTTCATCTTTATAAATGCCAATCAGGAATCGGTCTAGCATGAATATCCTGCTGTGTAATTCAGGGTCTAGAATTACATAAACACATAAAATTTCCTCAATAAAAAAAGTTTCTACCTGGCTGGAAACTGAACACCTCACTTCACTAATCCCTGCTCTATGGGACGGTAACCTGAATTATCATACTGAATTAAGCCCTTTCCGTTTCTTACCACTGTTATTCAGTAAGCCTTTATGGTGGGTTGGGGGTCCCTCCTCTAGACAATTTGTAACATTTTGAAATGCATGATATTTCCCTTGCTATTTCACAGATTTTCATGACATGAACAACATACATATCTTATTTTCCTATACAAATAAGAAACTGTACTGTAGGATTCCCCGGGTCACTGCCAGAGGATCCCAACTCCCCAGTTTTGATCATAATGCCTGTGGGTTCCTATTCTCATACATCTGTTTACATGTATCTATTGTACATGGAATATTAATTTAGTTTATAATAAAGAGTTTATTACTACACAATGCATTAACCTGCCAATAAATGCTGTTTCTAATAAAAACTGTGTCTAGTTTCCTAAGTGCACAACATACTCCAAGAATGTTTGTTTCTCTGGGTTCTTAACCCTGATATTTCTCGGTGACTGTGTTCTTTAGTTTTATTGTAGCTTTGGTTCTGGTTTTGTCCGGTTTTAAACTCATCTGGGAGCTTCTCAAGGTTGCACTACAATTCTGGGTATTATTGACTGCTTCTCCAAGGCGTGCTGGCTGGTCCTTCTACAGGGTTCATTTATTTCCATGGAGATGGAACTGGTAGCGTTCTACCATGATTTTCATCTGTTTGATCTGTGTTGGATATGAGTTGCTCAATCCACCTGGTAGGTCTGGAAAGCCTTTTGAACCACAGAGCCAAATCACTTCTGGATATCATCCCGAATCAAATGGCCAGATAGATTTAACCAGGTGGCAGTGAGGTTCTCTTTGTTATAATCAATCAGAGAAATACTAGAGCTGAATCTCCACGAACGTCCAGCCATGCCTGTTTTCTTACACTACCGTTTTTTGCACGCCACATATTTTTTACTCTTTATCCATTTACTTCATAAATGACAGATTTTTATTCTTGCTAAACATTGGACAGTTGTTGAGTAAACAACTATAAACTAAAATGTCAAAACAAATGTCCTTTATAACATGTAAAGAATCTGTAACTGTGCATGTCTGACATCACATTAACTGGTTGGGTGGTGATGCAAATTCTAGACTGTCCTTGAACTTTAAAGGCATTTGTTAACTTTCATTCCATTGGCTGTCACTTGTTAAATATCTAACCCTTGCCTTTGGGGTAGCTGGTGGCCTGGTGGTTAGAGAGTTGCCCCTGTGATCGCCTCGAATGTTGAGGCTTTGAATGGCAGGACTGCCAGTGGCACCACTGAGGTACCCCTGAACAAAATACCGTCCCCACACACTGCTCCCCAGACGCTGTGTCAGTGGCTACCCGCTGCTTCACTTGGGGTGAATGCAGGGACGGATTATGGGTTGTGTGGGCCCCTGGGCAAAACGTTCGCGAGGGCCCCCCCTCAAAAAAAAAACAAAAAAAAAAAACGCCAGCATTGTCTGGGATGGCTAGTTGCTACGTCATCATGCCACTTGTGGGTCCAAACTAGTGCAGCGTACCGTGTTGTAAAAGCAGAATGATGTTGACAAAACTATCTTTTGCCGCTTTTTACCACGGAAAAAGTGAAAAGAAGGTGGCTTAAGTTGATACAGTAAGTTGGATCTCAAATTATAATCAGTACAGCCTAATGC
>JBBIGA010167703.1:0-16797 GCA_037576975.1 Alestes dentex | reverse complement strand
GAATTACTCAAGTTCTGTAAACGCTGCATCATTTCTCTTATTTTGATGTTTTGTCATTTCCTTTAAAATGATGCTTTCAAGAACAATATTTGTATTTGGAAATTAGGAGAAATGCTGTCAGCAGTTCTTAAAAACGAAGGCAAAGCTGTTCAGTTCAATACGTGCACCTATAAAAGATAAAACCTGAGAAACTGAACATCTTTGCAGTGGTCTTAGTTTTTCCAGAGCTGTATGTGTGTGTATATATATGTACGTAAAATGTTATACTTTATTAAAATTGCTTAGTGGATATTTGAGGATGCTCAACTCTGATACTAATATACTCATTACATACTCAGACACTCATTAGTATTAAGTCCACTCTTATTGTGAATGGTGCAATCTGATTGGTCAGCGGTTGCTAAGTAACAGCAGGCCTTCTGCTGCAGCCGACTGTTCACCTACTTTCTGCTTGAGCAAAAACACAGAAAATTAATACATTGAATACCTTTTATAAGATAATATTTCACCTGCGGCTGAAGGACCGTGAGAGCACACATTCAAAACCCGAGCAGGGTGTTTACTGAACAAACCGTTCACTGGAACTGAGTTCTGAACAGAGCAACTACTGCTTTTTTTTGGCAGAAAAAAATATTAAAACGTATTTGATACGATGTTCTGCTTTTTTGCTGGGTTTCCCCCCCCCCCCCCTTTATTTTACAGTTACTTCCGAGTAGTTGTGGGTGACACTGTAGAATTGCGTATCGATCTGATACCAAGTGAATACTTTAGGAGAGACCAGCGTGTCATGATTCATGAGATGAATGTACACTGATATGGACAAAAGTATTGGGACACACCTTTAAATTACTTCCAGTGAAGGGTAATCTTGATGCTTTAGCAGACCAAGATATTTTGGACATCATGCTTCCGACATGCTTGGACCCAGTTTGGAGAAGAACCTTTTCTGTTCCAGCAGGACTGTGTCCCAGTGCACAAAGCGATCTCCATAAAGACGTGGCTGGAGTTCAGTGTGGAAGAACTTCACTGGTCCACACAGAGTCCTGACCTCAACCCCATCCAGCACCTTAGAGATGAACTGGAATGGAGATTGTGATCCAGACCTTCTCGCCCAACATCAGTGTCTGACCTCATAAATGCTCTACAGAATGAATGGAGCACAAATTCCCACAGAAACTCCAAAATCGTGGAAATCCTTTCAAGAAGAGTGGAAGCTGTTTTAGCTGCAAAGGGGGAACAACTCCATATTAATGTTTATAGATTTTAATGCAATGTCATTGAAGTCCCTCTTAGTGTAATGGTCAGGCTTCCCAATACTTTTGTCCACCTAGTGTATCATCGGCGTGCTCAATACACTGAAACAACATGTTATATCCTTCTCAGTTGCTTCTGAATTGCTTCTGAACCGGAGCCCAACTGTCTTTCATTACTCACCGCCAGCCTGCTGCAGACAAATCTTTTGCTATACAGACACAATGTCAAGTCTTTGTAATTTCTTTCTACTCCACACAAGCATTAAAATGTTGCTTTTTTTGTTCAAGGATACATGAAGCCAAGGTGAACATTTTGAAGGGATGAAGGTTTTGGCAGCAGTGCCAGTAAAATTACTTTCAACCCTAGACATGACAAAAATATTATATTCCAAAATAAGGAACCTTTAATATCTCCACATGATGCTTCTCTTTCTCTCTGCCACACCCTCATGCTCTCACTCACTGAGGCCTACATGTGTGTGATTAGTGCTGCTCAAGTATTAATCCGATACAGAATATTTGCAATTTAAAATGTGCAATTCTCTGGTGCATTTATCCTGTTATTGTCAATGCCTGTCACTCCACCGTGTACATACAGTATATGTGTGTGTATCTACAGTGTGCCTATATTTACTTATTTATCCACTCTGTATTTATATATATATACATATACTCATTGTGTACAGACATATCACTTAGTCTACATTTAGTTCACATACAGTTTACAAATACATTTATATAAATATTTTACAACATATTGTATATTTCTAGATTGTATAGTGTACATGTTATACTGCACTGTTAGTATAGTAATTTAGTTGTATTCTTGTTTTGTTTTATTCTATTTTATACTATTCTAACCTATTGTTTTTCTTCATTTTTGCTGCTCCTAACTTTGTACTGTCCACCTTCTGCCGCGACTAAGCAAATTTCCCACTTGTGGGACTAATAAAGGTTTATCTTATCTTAATACCAACGTTGGCATCGATACTGTTGATATTTGGATCGATCCATCCACCCCTATTGATTGGGCAAGCAGTGGTTGCTAAATAAGAACTCTCCAGACGTGGTGGTGGTCTAGTGGGTAGGATATTGCCTCTCGACCAAGAGGTCAAGGGTTCGAATCCTACTATCAGCAGACCGCCACTGGTTTCCTGAGCAAGACCCTTAACCCCAAGTTGTCCCTGTAGTTTGGGAACAGAAGTCGCTTAAGATAAAAGTGTGTGCTAAATGTCGTAAAGCTGACCAGTCGCAGTTTTCTACTTTAGTCTACAAAACTAAAAACAAACACCCTAGATAACTTAATCAAGATCAGATTTCACACTGCGGCCCCAATTTCCTCTGGGATCAATAAGGCTTTGAGAGAGACCACAGGTCTGCATCAAACCCCAACCTGTTCTCGCCCCCTGGTGAACTTGTCGGTGTGGAGTTGTGACGGAGAAACAACAAATCAAACATGAAAGAAGAAATGAGTTCACCAGAATACAAAACAAGAAACAAGAAGTGCTGTAAAACACTTTACAGACCGACTAAACGAAGCTACATTCATTAAAATGGCCAAAAATATTGTTAAAAAGCTTGACATGGCAGTTCCATATAATATTCTACACTGTGAGGCAGAAGGGCTCGCCAGTGTTAAAGCATTTAAAACAAAATTCTGGGTTTTTTTCTTTTCTTGTTTGGTTAAACTGTGGCATAAAAGCAAGAAAACACTCAAGGCTGTGTGTTATGAAGTGTTGACGCTCACGGAGATTATATTACTCGCCCCATTGCTTGGCGATTATGGCAAGCCGTTTTAACTTAATAGCCAGACTGTACGTCAGATATCCGTAATTCAGTTCTTCCCAGTCAAAATGAACATTACAGAGATCCAAAACGACGATCTTCCTATCTATAATAAACAGTACAGATATCTGAAATACAGTTTCGTTTCAGATATCTGCAATACAGTCGTTACTAGTGATAATTCTCATTTCGGATATCAAAAACTTAAAAAGATTCTCCAGATATCTATAATGTAATGACTAGTAACAACTGTATTGAAGGTACATATCCAGTCTGGCTATTAAATTACTAAACTCTTTCTTAAAATGAAATCAATGCTAGCAGAATTGTGACCGTAGATATCTTTATATACCATTTTGACTAGAGAGAATGCCATTTTGACTAGGAAGAATGTCATTTTGACTAGGATGTATGGTATAATGCTATCTAAAATATAATTTTGAATAGTCAATAAACCCTTTTAATGTTAAAAAGGCGTCCCCTGAATCTTTGAGTAGATATCCAAAATATGTTTGTTACTAGATGCAATTGCATTGTTGCCATGCATTATTCTAATTAAAGAAGACTGAAATGTTATTTTTTAACTAGTAATACTGTCAGTAACAGATATATGTATTGGCATTTTTACTAGTCAAAATGTATTTTAGATATTCAAAATTACATTGTAGATATCTGAAGTCTTTTTAAGTTTTTGATATCCAAAATGAGACTTATGACCAGTAACAACTGTATTGAAGATATCTGAAATGAAAGTTTCTCCTAGTAAGAATTGTATTTCAGATATCTGTAATGTTCATTGTAGATAGGAAGAATGTCATTTTGGATGTTTAAAAGTGAAAACCCAATAGACATGAATGGGGAAAGTGACGTCATTTGTACTAGGAAGAATGCAGCTTGAGATATCTGTAATGTTGATTGTAGATAGGAAGAAAATCTTTTTGGATCTCTGTAATGTTCATTTTGACTGGGAAGAACTGAATTACGGATATCTGACGTACATATCCATTCTGGCTATTCAATGTTAAAACGGCCCCTTAAGTTTATTAAAGGTTTTTAGATATCTTTAAGTTAGTTCTTCCTAGTACAAAGCTAATGTTGTATATCTTAAAATTCAGTTTGTACTAGTAAGAATGTGATTGGGGATATCTGGAAAAAAAAAAACCCAACATTTTAACTAGGAAGAATGTCACTTTGACTAGGATGTATGCTACTTCGGATATCTGAAATGTATAACTATTAAATGCTAAAACTTCTTGCCACAGGCGATCAAATCACAGGCACATTAGACGAGACACAGCAACTTAGACTTGATTATTTATTTGTGTTAAACCAACTCTGTCATGACTTTTACTATGTACATACAAGTGCATTCACATTACAGGAAGCCTCGACACTTGTCTGACCATGTAGTAGAAAATGGTGGCATACGAAATCCCATGTGGGAATGACCTGTAAACAGTTTGACCACCTCAGAGGAAGCTTATTGTGTTGTTCACCCTCTGTTCAGGCCCTCCACCATATCTCAAGTCTTCCTTCTAAGCTCAGTCTACACTGTACAGCTTTTCTGGAATGCTAAACCAGAACACATTCATATTCAGAACGATACTCTCCCATGTTATTCCTGCAAATCCCTGGGAGGGGAGGGAGCTCTATGTGATACCATGGGCACCTTGTTTTCCACTCACTGCATGGTCCACTATGGATGCGGATGTTCTGGGGTGTATGGCTTACAACACAAGCGTGAATCCATAAGTGAAAAATAAATGCGAGTAGTCCACGTCTTTTATATGTATGTACAAGTTTTTACACCACAACTGCGAGTGGGGCTCAACTTTAAAGGCCTACTTCCACCTCATCTCCATTTATTTCATACAGTACTATGCAAAAGTCTTACTTAAAACCTGCGTAGCGGAGCGGTATGTTTTAGAAAGCCACTTTTAGAATACATACTAATAATCAACAGTGATTTGACGTATGTCTCTGTGAAGTGTCCATTTGTTATACGTGAACACAGCACAGCACACAGTGTGAACAGTGTGAAATCCTTCTCTGTGTTTAAACCCATTCACCAAGTGAAGCAGCGGGCAGCCAGGAACACAGCGGCCAGGGAGCAGTGTGTGGGGACGGTCTCTTGCTCGAAGGTACCTCAGTGGTGCCACTAGCAGTCCTGGGACTCAAACCCATGACCTTCTGCTTGCAGGGGCAATTACCTTACCACCATGCCACCATTCCAAGACCTCTCCTTACGGAAGCCCAGTATTACATTATAGTTCTCATCAAATTAAATCAGCTGATGGAGTTTCACAAATTCATGCAAAGACTGGAGGCATCGAGGTGAAATCTGGACCCGAACCTGTGTTCTTCTAACCAGCTCACAAAACTTCAAGTACTTTATACAAGCAAAACAAATCTTGATATTATTTAATGCTTTCTTGTGTGTTTGCATTTATTCTACCATTAACTTGAGTGTCTGCTGGTAGAAAGTCCCTCACTGCTCAGAAAAATGGCTTTAAACAGTTTGTACAGAAGCTGAAGACTTTTGTGCAGTACTGTATTTATAGCATGGAAAATTACCACAGAAAAAGACTTCAAGTGCATTTCCCTGTACTTAGAAAAGAGCTAAAAACTCCCTGACTCGAAAAACACCTATAGCAGAAGCGGGTGGGCAGCTGTTCCAGCCCCTGTACGCAATTTTATTAAGCATCTAAAGACACATCAGAACCAACGCCTGTGGTAATCACCCACTGGAGTGTTCATTAAACCCATTTCTAATACAGGGTGGATGTTTTGGTCTCCTGGCAAAGCCCCTGAGAAGAAGAGAGCTGGAAGGATTATCAACCAAATTCTTATCCAAAGCCCCATTGAATTCCGAGACCCTTCTTTTATAATCAGTTTATTTTGGACTCCATACTGACATCACTGGAGCAGTACATCATTTCCCCTGCAGTACCAATCGCCTGTTGTCTTCATATTCATGGTCTTTTCACCCTTCAATCTATCAGATCTTTCACATATTGGTGTACGTAAGTTTGTCAGTTTTAATCAATAGCAAAAATGATGCATTTTCAGTCCCTTTTTAGCTCTGCTTCTTCTCTTGAAGCAGTTTCCATGGTGAAGCCTCCTGCTTGTTGTGTGTACATGCACGGTGCATTTAATTATCGCTTGTCTCGTGATTATACTCTGATTGTCAAAGAAGAACAGAATCAGTAGCATCGCTATTAAACAAGATGACAAATGGAGAAACAAAAAATATCACGGTGCTCACATTATGGTGGGCGAAGGTCTCCGTACAGCTCCGCTTACTTTTCACCATGTGAATCCCAAGTGAAAACATTTTCATATACACTCGGTAAAATCAATTAGATCATCGCAAGAATCACGAAAAAGCACTGCATTATATCTTTACAAGCTTAAATAGCCGTTTCCTCCATTTCTACTCAAACAGTAATACTATTTTGAACAGGAATCAATATGTTGCTTTATCACAGGTTCCTTTCCTCGTTCTAAGGGGTTTACAACATAGGGCAGCAAAATATATCTCCTATTACTCATTATTACTACACTGGCCTGTACAATACTGATATTGCAAAAGGCAGTAATATGCAAATTAGCCCTTTGCACCCTGACCAATCACAGACGGTGAATTTGGGTGGACAATTTAATGAATCAAGGGATTCAGATGATTCCACAAGGGCAAATCATTTTGGTAGGGATGCAATGATATGGGAATTAGCTGGGGAAAATATCTATGATTTTTCGAACTACTATTGCAATTACAATGCAATCATTTTCCAGGAACTTTGCTCCAGGCCTTCTTCCCCCAACAAGAAACCAGTACATCCCTTTTTAAGACTCCAGGCTTGAACACAGAATGATAATGCATAAGCTTTGCATTATAAGATTTAATTACGATCAGTTTTCACCCAATTAAAATGTGCTAAAACACCAATAATGTAGGACGTAATTTGGACTGCAGCTCGTGATTTGAAAAATTGTGGTTATGATACAAACAGTAACTCAGCCCTAATGGTAATTGCAGGCTGGTTTCTGATATTTCGAAGCCAATATATAATCATTTTCATACAATGCATCAAATTGGGACTAAGTATACCTGCATCCTCATTACAGAGAAATATAACAACAGCTTCTGTAGAGTTACAAATGCAGGAATATGAATATTAGAACAGAATAAGTGTTCTGCTCTTCTGGAGTATAAAACATGTTCTCAAATATTGGTCTGAAATTGCTGGCCTGATGGTCCAATGCTGATGATTAAAAAAAAAAGAATTATCTGCCAATCCGGACATAAATCTTATAGTGCATCCCTACATTTTGGTAAAAAAAAAAAAAATCCAGTTTTTAATCCAATTTTTAAACCTCAAGAGGGTCTTGTCAGTGTACCAGACTCTACCACTGCATGCAGCAATATGACTGCTATGTGATGTTTTGTCCATATCGTGTAGCCCTACTTTGTTTCTATCTTCAGAGGCACTAGCTTGGCATCCAGATGTTGCAAAACGTTTACTGAGACATGCCACTACACTACACAATCACTCTCGATCCTTTTTACCTGCATTAAAAGAAGAAACTGTTGGAGAATCAGTGTGATCTGGTATGAATGTTTAAGACAAATAAATAAAGCATACTTTACAAAAAAGAAATAAAATCAACTGTCCTATGTACAACGAACCCAAAGTTTCCACAGCATTCAGATGGCATGAACTCTTTCCTCTAGTCACATTGTTAACAGACAGCAGAAAAAAAAAAACAACCCAAAAAATGAAAGTGTCGTCCTGCATTTACCTACAAGCATCTGCTCTTTATCAAACTGTTATTGGAAACACTGCAACGCGGTGACGGAATTCAATGTGAGTGATTGGATGTAAAATTATGAACGTGTCTGTTCACCCTGCCCTTTCCTTTTTGCCACCAAATAATTTCCCTCTCACTCATGACTAGTGAGGGTGTGTACCCCCGGAGCCGGGGGGCGCCGTGGCCCCGCCGCTCCCTCTCTGTCCATGACCTCTCCCGTGTCCCAGAATGCAGTGTGCGCTGCCGCAGCCTTCCTCCTCCTCTCCTTCGCTCTCCGTGGAGGATTCGCCGAACTGCCGAGGCTTCTCGTAAACGCAACAACCTGATAAACGAGACACGATGTGAAGATGAGAAAGAGCTGTAGAGACTTTACATCTGAGGCATTTCTAATTTTGACTCAGTGCAGCTATTAACTCAAAATTGCACTTTCAAATCCTTCTCTTCCCCCAAGCTAGACTTTAAAAGACTTTTCTGACAGTGAAAATCTGATCTCAAAGAGAATCGCTGTTTCTGGCTCTGTAGAACATATTGTTACCGATAAAAATGGACAAAAAGTGGAGACAAAATTCAGCCGCCAGCATGAATACCACTACGCTACGCAACATACTTCAGTCCATTTCTATAGATAACACGTCTCATGACACGCTTGCTCCATTTTCCAGCCGTCTAAATAAACATTCAGATCAAAAACCTTGATAGTTTGCTCCCAAACATCATCATGAGGAATGTTTAACCTTAGTGGATGTGAGATAAAACAGCAGAAAATTTACAACATATAATCTTGGTAAAATAGCCAGTCGCCTTTTTTTGATTTATGTTTTTAAAAAAAGGTCAGATTTTTCATTGACAATATTAAAATTCCCTTTTGGAATATTAAACACCAAATAATGTTACTCATGTTGTGATTTTGGTACTTATGTTGTGAGCTAAGAAAGCCAGAAAGAATGGAAAAGTGCCAATGCCTTTTATCTGTTCATTTAATACACATACTGTGAGCTTTGGGTTTAAAAAAGGCTCTTGGTCATTCGCCAATTTGGCAGTAAAGAAATCAGAACTGACCAAATTCATGACCCACGCATCCCTAGTGTCAACAGAAACACCAACAAATAGGGCCAAAGGGCCATTAATAACTAATAAGCAAGTCAGTAATGTTGATATATGCATTTGCTGTTAAAGTGGCCACTATATAACATTACATTACTCTGATAGGATTCAGTTCCTTCGATAAAAATTTGCCAAACATGACTTTTGCCCTTTATTATCTTTTCTAAAGCAATTAATCTTATCATCTAATCAACCAACCCAGACCTTTATTAGGGATACGTAAAAAGGGACTTCAACCACTGCTCTTCCTTAGGAAGTTACATTTTAACACTGACAGGAAAATCTGTATTTTATAGATTCAGGACAGTGAAGTATACGGTCAGAAACCACATGAGTAAGACTCATTTAGATAACTTAGTAACACTGCATGGTTTGAAGCAGGTATCCCGACGCCACTGATGGTCTATAAGCTTACATTAGACTTGTAGCTCCGACGCAAAACTAGGAAAGCAAACTTTACTAAATTGTGTACATCTAATTTTTCAATTAAATAACATTTAAGGTATGTAGTACCTACAGAAATGTGATGCGTAACATCATACTCACACTTTGAGGACCTCCTCCCCAAGTGCTCGTTGTCCACCGTGTCACTGGACCACTCAACCTTTTTCTCAGTCTTCCTCTTTCGAAGCTTGATGGTCAGGCTTCTCCCCTCCTGTGGAGCAGAAAAGATCCATTTAAAAATCCTTATAGACAACTGATCAGACAGCAACGTACAGAAAAGATCACATTGGGATGTACCGTATGAAGGCAAAAAAACAGCAGACTTAAAATCAGCAAATCCCAACAGTTGTCCCGGGAGTACTCGTGAACGTTCCAAGAATCAAGAATTTATTTTCCTCACAAACCTGATGTTTAAGCAGTTAAGCAGGGAACCTAAACACAGGGGGTCCTCGAGTTACAACACAGATCCGTTCCTCGACAGTGATGTAACCTGAATTTTGGTGTAAGTTGAAACACACCCCAGCCTCAAGCACTTACTGATCCTAACGCAGTAAAATCATAAAAACACAACTCAGACGCCGCGTTACTGCATATTCTTCCGCCGCGCGCAACCAAACTAGTTCACTCACGTAGTCCGTAGGTACGAGGCTCACAGTGTAGGCCGAGTGGGAGAGAGCGTCGTGAACTCGAAACGTCGTATGTTGGGAATGTCGTAACCCGAGGACCCCCTGTACTCCCACACTTTCTAACCTAATCTCTACTCGCAACACATGTAAGTACAGTCAGTTATGACTGATAGTCATTTCCATGTACTAATGAGAAATAAAACACACGTAAAACAAACACTTATATGACAGAAGCCACTGTAAGCACCTGCCTACCTGGCTTCCACCAGTGGCGATTCTACATATGTATAAATGTGGTGGGAACTGTCATTAGCACTGGATCATTGTGTAACACTGGTTGTGAGAAGTCTATTTTTAAACAAAGAGTAGAAAACAGAAAACAGTGGGGAAGCATTACTTTGACTATGACTCCTGTTAACAACCCTGTGTGTTTGGGGTGAATATTACTGCACAGTGTACAAAATCACAGAGCACAAATTATTATTAAGGTTTTAACAAGGTGGTCGATCACTTGCAAATGCATGTGAAGGAACTTCACAATCAAGTTACAGTTTTTGCCCATTTTGCTTTCTCCCAGATGAATGAGACAGGACACTTTAATAGGCCAGTTACGCAAAAGAAAATTTGGGGAGGCACTCAGGTCCAACCAGATTTCAGGGGTAGATTTCTGACCAACCAGATTTCAGGGGTAGCCAGTGCCGGCCAGGACACCCAGCTGGTTTCTGTTATGAGCAAATCTGGAAACAACAGGCTTCTTCTTCTTTCATTAAGTAAGAGAGCATTGACATCAGTGGTGTTTTTTTAAACCTTGTTTCCTTTTTCCTTTTTAATGTGTACAGCACTTTTGGTTAACTTGTTTAATATGTGCTTTACAAATAAACTGACAACATTATTGCTGGTTGTAATCAGCTGTATGCAACATATGTGGCAAATATAGAACAGATACAGAAACAGATTTGGAAAAATTAAGCTACACTTCAGGCATTTGCGGTACTATGAGGGGAGGAGGTTAAAAAAAAAAGTGTGGGAGTAAATTTTGTAATGTCAGCTTGTCAGTTTCCAAAAGCCTCCTCAGTTAGAAAAGTGGTGAGGTGTGTCACACTGGAAATGAGGAGGAACCAAAAACAAACAGCATATGATGACAACAGCCCTGTTTTTACTCAGCTTCTTATCCCAGCAACGAAAACAGCCAAGGCACATGGCAATCACGCCCGTTTGGTTGCTAACATGGGAAAACAAGGGCTGCAGCTCAAGATTACCTTTTTATTGCATGAACCTGATGGACTGGCTTTGCATTACACACCTGATGATGAAAAGTCCAGCTGAGGAAAAGAATTAGGCCACATTCAGCCCTGTCATGAGTCCATTAAACCAGCACTTAAGCAAAGTATGCTGCTGCTGCTGTATTATCTTAAATTTTTATGAGTCTGTATTTGAGCCAGCGCTTTCTTTTTTATAAGGTGAGCAGCCCATTCATTATTTCTTATCACACTATGCCACATACAGAGCTCAAGGGAGTCAAATCGTGGCTCGGAAAGCAAAGGCCGTAGAAATCTAAGCTGTCTACAACTGGCATTCAGGCCCTGTTACTGCAAAAGCGTTGAAATACAGCCACCCACATAAACAGACCAGGTGTGGGAGGAGGTCTGCACACAGTGACAGACTATGGCAGATCTGATAGAGGCTAGTCGTGGGTGAACACACTGAATACGAGCTAAGCGAATGTCCTGCATACAGTAAAGCCCTAATGCTGAACACACCATCAGTTCAAGTCCATGGGTGACGGGGGCTTTGCTGTTGTTGACCCCCCCCCCCACCCCATAGTGACGTTAGAAATCTCTCGTCTCATTTAAACAGTCTCCAAAGTCCTACCGTTTCACATTAGCTAATTAGATTTTAATGCAGTGTTTTCAACATGTCTTCGTTTATTTTGTACTGTATTGAAATAGCTCTTTTGTGAACATGCAATAACATGAATACTTCAGTTTTACAGTAGAAATGAACCAGCAGGAGCCATGACAGGAAAGTTAAAACAAATCAAACATCTAATGTCCTGAACCATGAATCACAGACATTTCGTTTCTGTACCTCTTTTTAAAGGAGTGCTTTGTTTTCAGCAATTCTTAGACTTGATTTAAAACCATCTAGATGTGCTTACCTTTGATAGAGGTACCAAATGGATCCAGATGGCCCATTTAATTAGTCAGTTCAGCTATTTTAATGTGCACCCACAGCTGATACAGGAACTCAAATGCACACAGAAACCAAAGTGTGCGCATGCACACACACACACACACACACACACACACACACACACACACACACACACTACACACACACACACGTGAAATCCACTGTTAATAGAATGGGACACTCTGGAGCAGCCCCAGATGAGCCTAAGTTCAGTACCAGGCCTTGGCTAGAGGGGTCTAAAGCCCCCCCAGAACTGGGCTGGAACAGTGCAGTGATGGAGCTCCACCCAGCACCTTTGGGATGAGCTGGAGTGGAATTTCTGGTCCAGGGCTAAATTTATCAAACATCAGTACCTGACCTCACACACTCATGGCTGAATGAAACCAGATCCTCACAGCAAATGTTCCAACATCTGGTGCAAAGCCTTTTCCAGAAGAATAGAGACTGTTAAGACATAAAAGGTGCGGTTGACACACGTGATTTCAGTAGAAATCTAATTTTCACCTCACATTAATAATCCAGACCTTGCATTTAAATTTAAACTAACTTAACTCATACAAACTTCACAAATAACTTAAAAAAACTGTCTTCTCTGTGTGTGATCTCAGAGGGTCCTATTGAAGAACTAACTCCATCACTTGTAGAATTTTAGTCTCCTAGCAGCTCTTAATTTTTAAGTTCCAGGTTTACTAGTCTGAAGAACGTGTTTTCTCGTGGACCACAGAGCACCCATTTACATCGCCCTGAATAAGAGCTTCTGCCAAATGCTGTAAACGTAAATGTAGAAGGGCTGGATGAGCAGGTGTCCACAAACATCTGGCCATGCAATGCACGTTCCAGGCAAGGCCATATGTCAGCCTCAGTTCAAGAAGGCAAAAAATAGCCAACAAACAGAAGCACATCACTATTATACTGTTTTATCCAGCAGTAAACCAGGCCCGCATCAGTTATGAAACCACATGCATTCAGTTCTTCCCTTAAAATGCACATATGAGCCTGTTGTTGCCTCTTCATTAACCGTAGATTACTTTCTATGGGCAATTTTGCTGTCTCATTCCACCTACTGTGGAAACCAGACAATTCTGGCACCATCTCTGATTTCAGATGATTAAATAAACAAACTTCCTTCACCTGCATGCTATTCTTGTGACTTCCCTCTTGGTCAGTTACTGGGCATTGACAAAACAGCCCCCGGCCTTAAATAGCATCACTTTCTAACTCTAAATAAATGTTTATTGTTCATTTAACCTTCTGAAATGAGACATGGTTGGTTTTCCACAGTAGGGTGGAATGAGACAGCAAAACTGTCCATAGAAACTAATCCACTGTTAATGAAGAGAGGCACCAGGCAACAACAGGCTCTCATGTGCATGTTCAAAGCAAGGACTGAATGTGTGGGGTTTCATTACCGAAGTGATTTTGAAGGCTGGGCTGTTTCTTTAATGCACAGTAACAGACTAAGAGCGAAGCCACAAGAAAAGCATGCAGATGAAGTTAAGATTCCTGATGGTGGTGAAGGTGAGGGTGGCGATAATCACCTACTCTCCCTCTGCTTTGCTCTGGAACAGCTTCTTAAATAGCCCATGTTTTGGTTAAATATCACCTTTATGATGGCCTTTTCCTTTTACCTAATATTTAAATCTTTTTCTTTTGCTGTTGCCACGTTTAAGCCGTTTTATTTTTTTTCTGTAGCCATTTCCAGTGTTTCTCTGCTTTTGAAAAGTGATTTATTTAAAAGGAGGCATTACTAGACCATGTCACATTTTCTTTAAACCTGTCGTTTTCAGGCATTAAACATTGCTGACATGTGACATTATGACTGCATGGTGCTACTGCTTCCTTAACTGCGGCAAAATGCTGTAAGTGTAGAAACGCTGGATGAGCAACCTGCAAAAGAAAAAGGCTTAAAATAATTAGGAAAAAGACCATAATAAAGGCGGAGCTCGATGTGTTGACTGCGTGCCTCTGGTCTCTATTCTATGGTAAAAAGCAAATTATGGAGGAATTTTGAAAGAACAAAATGGAAATCAAAACGCAAAGATCTTGTTCAAATTAGTTAACTGATGATCACAAGAAAAAAAAAGCATGAAGGTGAAGGGAAATTTCTGATACGAGTGTTGCAGATCCACCCTAAATTCAACCTTAAATTTAAATCTAGTTAGCCTTAAATGCAGAGACTACATTTATAAGGCAATATTGGATTAAGAACTGAATGTGTGTGCTTTCATAACTGATGTGGTATTGAAGGCTAGGATGTTTCTTTCATGCACACTAACAGGCCAAGAGCATGCAAGAGCTATGCAGGGCACTCAGACACTTTTAGGAATGACTCTATTTTAATTAATGTCTCTATTCATGCTGACTGAGAACCTCTTCACAAAAAAATCTGTACCCCTACTGCGTGTAACAAATCTCTACATATATAGACTTAATAAAAGCATGCAGGTGACATTAGATTTCTGATGAGAATGCTGCAGTTCTACCTTAATTTCTACCTTAAGTGTAAAGGCTACATTTTTAAGGAAAGGTCGGATAAAGAACAGAATGTGTCTAACTGTTGTGATATTAAAGACTAGGCACAGTAACAGACCAAGAGTGAAGTCAGAAGAAGAGCATGCAGGTAGATTTCAGATATGACTGTTGCAGTGCCACCTTAAGGAGCGGCTGGAACAGTTAAGGTGGAAAAGCAACACTCGGGGAACAGGGAGAAACAGCTTCAGCTGGTGGAGATACTCCATAATCCCCCCAGGCCCTGGAGCCCCAGAGCCCGGTGGTGGAGGAGAGGGCGGCGGTACTCGCCTGCTGCGGCGGGGGGGGAGGCGCCCCGGTCGGCACCGTCTCTGTTATCGTCTCGCTGGACGGACCGGGCACTTCTGCCATGCTCACGGTACTATCCTCGCCGTCAACTCGACCAACGTTCAAACGGAGAGCTCTTTACACCTCTTTCGCTATATTTTGTAGTAAAACGTGTTAAATAATCTTCAACAGGGCGTCGCTGCGGCCGGAGCTCCTCAGGACCAAGCCTCGCTCGGGCCAGGGGAAGAAATTCACAGACGGACCAGAACAGCTCGATTTTTTTGTGCTCACTCAAACACGCGTCGGTGGGAAACGAGCTAAAGCTAACACACAAAATCAGACACAAAAGGCTTCTGTTTTAATAAAACCTACTTGTCTAAGTCTTATTGCAAGTTTAAGGTCCCGTTGGAATATGAAGATAATGTTTATCTCAAATGTAACACCTAGATTTTAATATTTAGGTTGAATTGTGAGGAGCAGTCAGTGTGCAAACGCCTCAGAGACTGAAGGTAACTTTGACTTTCACTCTGATTTATTCTGGAACAGCTTATTAAATAGCTCATGTTTTACACTAACGCCTCCTTTGTTGTTGTTTATTGTTTCTTTTTCCTGATATTTTTGAGTCTTGTTTCTTTTGCAGTGGCTGGTTCTTATCTGTGTGTTTATGCCCTGTCATTTTATCACTGTAGCCATTTCCAGTATTTATATGGTTTTAAAAAGTGATTTATATAAAATAAGGTATTATTAATATTCTTATGAACTAAAACACACCTCACAGGCTGAATGTAATTGTAACTTTCCATCTGCTTCGTTCAGCTTCTTTAATTACATGTTTTATTTTTAATGTCTCCTTGATGATAGTCTGTTTCCTTTTTAGCCCTTTTTTTCTTTTGCAATCTGGATCTTTAAACTATTTCAGTTCCTGTTTGTAGCCATTTCCAGTATTTATGTCTTTTTGAAAAGTGATTTTGAAAAGAAGATGCTATAAATATTTTTATTGAATTAGACCATGTCTGTCTTGATCCTGTAAAATGAAAGCATCTTCTGCACATTTTCTATGAACATGTCATTTTCAGGCATTGCTGAGATGTGACATTATGACTGTCTGGTCCTGCTGCTTCCTTAACTGCTGCAAAAGAAAAAAGAACTTGGTTTGTTGACTGAGTATATCTGCACTATACAGGAAAAAGGTAATTATGGAAGAAAAAACTAAACCAAAAGGTAAAGATGCTGTTAAAAATAGTTAACTGATTAAACCAAAATCAAACATGAAACTGAAATTAAAATTGCCCAAGCATGCAAAGTGTAGAAGTACTGATAAGGCCTAACACAGTGTTTCCCAAACCTGATCCTGGAGGCCCACTGCCCTGCACATTTAACTGTGTTCCCTGTTTCCAACACACCTTATGCAGCTAATCAGCAGCTAAACAACCATTCAGTGAGCTAAAGTGTGTGTGATAAAGCAGAGAAAGGACTAAATTTGTGAAGAAAACACAGTTCTAACTGATAAAAATGAGTTTTTTTTGTACTGTTCACTTAGCTTTTTGAGTACTTTTTTTAGAATACATTGTACCATCATTTCTCTAATTTTTACCCCCACGTCTGGTTAGTTTTCACCTACTAGCTAGGCCTGCCCCATCCCACGATGCTACCAGTCACTGGTCAGTCATTTTAGAAGAACACTGACTGCAAATTTTGTTACATCAGCTAACAGATGCTCACACTGGCTAACACTGTACTGAGTGTTCACGTGTGACTATAAGGGTTAATGAAAAAAAATGTAT
>JBBIGA010167694.1:0-16799 GCA_037576975.1 Alestes dentex | reverse complement strand
GTGTGTGTGTGTGTGTGTGTGTGTGTGTGTGTGTGTGTGTGTGTGTGTGTGTGTGTGTGTGTGTGTGTGTGTCTAATCTATGTATCTGTGTATGTATGTTTACATATGTGTGTGTTGTGTGTGTGTGTATTTCAGTAGAGGTGGATATACCTGGATTGGTGCGCTGTGAGTTCTGCAGTGAGGTGTTTGATAGTCGTAAAGGTCTGTCCTGCCACGCCCGTGCTCACCTGCGCCAGCTCGGGGTCAGGTGGTCCCCGAACGCCTCGCCCATCGACACCCTATACCAGCTCATGCTGAGGGAGGGGACACTGCTGGGGTCCGAGATCAGACCTGAGGCTTGGAGGAAGGCGTCACTTCAGACATTCACGCCGTCCTCTGTGCACAAAACGGACTCACTCGACAGCGCCCCCACAGGTATGTCTGGCCACACTGACAACACCTGCACACAGTGTCTACACATAGCACAGTCGGAAACCACATACACCAGGGCTGCCACTGACCACGACTATTAGTTAATCTATTGATTGCTATACAGATTAGTCAATTAATCTACACGATTAGTATTCCTCCAAAAAAAATTAAATCAGCTTTCATTTGTCTTTTCATTTTGACAAACTACCGCTGTATAAAGCAGCACAAAAATGTAAACAAAGGGTCATATATTAAAGTGCACGTGTGTTTAAATTGGTGACACCAACATGATATAAATGGCCAAAAATGATCAAAATAAAGTTGTTAAAAGAAACCAAAATAAAAGAAAAAAGTTCTTCCTGTTTCTGTAGGATTTTTTTGCTGTGCACTGGTGTCCTACACTAAAATTCAACAGTTTGTTGCTTTGTGTTGTGAACGGTTCTTCTATTTGCTCTGGTTATGCCGTCTGACTGCAGAGCCACAGTTAGAAGTATTAGCCTGTTCAGTGTTGAACGCTCTAGATCCTGGTTTCTCAAACTAAGGACCGCGGACCGGTGCCAAAGCCTAATTACTACATATCCATATATTTCCAGTCATTTGGCAGTAATCTCAAATTCAGCCAAAGCATTCCTGTTAGGTTTTGTTTAATATTAATAATAACAGTAGTAGTATTGGAGGAATAATAATAATAATCTATCAGTCTATCTATCTTTATCTTTATCTAAGTCAAGTGTATTGACAGATATAATGAGCCTAAAATAATAGCAGGTGTGGATACACTGACTGTAGATTTCAGAGGATCTATGATCAAGAATGGTTGATTTACATAAAGCTGGAAAGGGTTACAGAATGATTTCATAGACTTGAGAAATTTATTAGTCTACAGTTAAGCAAACAATCTATAAATGGTGACACTTTGGGACTGTAGCTACTCTACCAAGAAGTGGGCGCTGAGTCAAAATTCCCTCAAGACCACAATGAAGACTCATCAATGAACTTGGAACTGGCTAACATCTGTGTTCATGAGTCTACAGTATGTATAACTTTGAACAAGCAGGATGTCTATGGCAGGACACCACGACGGAAGCCGCTGCTCACTAATAAGATTATTGCTGCAAGCCTAAAGTTTGTGAAAGAGCACATAGCAGTATTGGCAATATGTTTTGTGGACTGGTGAAACTAAGATAGAACTATTTGGGGGAAAAAAACACAGCACTGCATCTGCCGTAAACAGGGCACTGCATATCATCATGAAAACATCATCCCAACCACAAAGTATTGTGAAGGAAATGTCATCATTTGGGCCTGCTTTGCTGCCTCAGGGCCTGGCCAGCGTGCAGTCACTGGGGGGGAAGATGAATTCCCAATTGTATCAGAAAATTCTTCAGGATAACTCTGTAGAAGTTGAAGGTTATGCAACAGGACAATGACCCAAAACACTGGAGCAGGTCCGCAACAGAATGGCTTCAGAAAAACAAAATCCACCTTTTGGAGTGGCCAAGTCAGAACCCAGACCTCAACCCAACAGAGATGCTAATGTCTTGACAAGAGCCATGCACATGAGACGTCCAAAGAATATGACAGAGCTAAAGCAGTTCTGCCAGGAAGACTGAGCTGAAATTCCTCCTGAACAATGTGCAGGTCTGACACATTGTTCAGGAGGAGGGGAGGGGAGGGGGAGGGGTGGGGCTGGGCGCCAGTCACTAATTCCAAGGGTTCACATGTTTTTTCCACTAGCACTATGAGTTTTTTTTTTATTTTTATGGCTGTCCTCAATAAAGACATCAGTTCAGAATTTTTTGTTGTTATTAGGGGTGTCGAATTTTAAAATTTTTAACGCATTCTTTTTTTTCTGTGATTAACTGAACGAAATGAACGCGTAAAAAAATTAACGCTGATTCGCACCATGTGACTTTATCCCGGTCCGGTGTTGTCGACACATGCTACCCATCGAGATGTGCATGTGCAGAATACTATCTGAAGCTATGAAACATCAGCACTGTCCAGACTTTACCACAAGCTGGAAGTATGGCACAATCTGAAGTAGCCTGTGTCCTGCTTCACGATAGCATGACTCAGTGTTAGAACCTGACTGTATAAACTGGTTCTATGCACCTCTAAAGATCAATCTGTCTGTGCTCTTCTCATTTAAATAAAATATATTTTTCTGTCATTATGCATATTATTTGATTATTTTTCCTCATGATCAGTGTTATGAACTGACTATAAACTGTATGAACTGTATGAACTTGAAGGGAGCATTTTTCGACAAGGCAGCATATTTCATCAGAACACCAGAACCATTATATTAGGGGGTGACGTATGAGTGAAACACAGAGAGACGCTGAGTGCAGCACACCTCCACATTAAAATGCTTCTGACACCCGTGCTTGTATGTACATTGTCCTACACTGCATCATATAGATGGACTTAGTTCTATCATTGTTCTTGCTGAAGCATTTTAGGTCATATTTCTGATTGCTGTGACTATTACTGCACATGAACAGTGCAGAAACAGTTATTAAATAAAAGAGATGTTGGAAGTATCTAATGTTGATTTTTTATTAACTCATATGTCAAAATTCATTACATTTTTACAGCATAAATGTGTGATTAATCTAGATTAATTAATCACAGAGCCTGTCATTAATTAGATTAATTTTTTAATTGCGTGACACCCCTAGTTATTATTTATATTGTATTTGTCAATACCCTTGACTTGGGTGAAGATCAGATAGCATTTTTTGACAAATGAATGCAGAAAACCATGAAATTCCAAAAGGTTCACATACTTTTTCTTGCCTGTGTGTCTGTGTGTCTGTGTCTGTGTGTGTCCTCGTCCGTCCGTCCTGCAGGTTCTGAGGCAACATGTGATCTTTGTGGATTTGATTTTGAAAACCGGAAGGCTCTGGCGAGTCACGCGCGTGCTCATCTCCGCCAGCAGGGGGTGGACTGGCACACGAATGGCTCGCCCATAGAGACACTGGCGGAGTGGATGCAAAGAGAACCGGGCAAAGTGGCAGAACTGCACAAACGATACATGAGGGGGGATCTGCCACAAGTGGTCAAGAAGGTGAGCACCACACACACAAACGTCTTTGTGTTATAGATACCTCACTGACTGTAGAGACGTAGTATAAGCAAGTTCCAGTCAGTTCTAGATATGTCACTGACTGTAGAGTCGTAGTGTACACAGGTTTCAGATGGTTCTAGATATGTCACTGACTGTACAGCTGTAGTGTGAGCAGGTTCCAGTCAGTTCTATTTACATCACTGACCATAGAGCCTTAGAGGAAGCAGGTTTTGGTGGGTTTTAAATACTTCACTAAAGGCGCATGTATGTGTGTTTGTGTGAGACTACTCTCTCTCTCCTACAGAGAAGCTCCTCGTCCCCCCACCCCTCCCTTTCTGAACCAGAGTCTGCTCGACCTGCGCCAGTGCGAGAGGTCAAAGGTCACTCCTCCACATCCTCTGCCCACAGGAAGCCATCGGCCTCACTACATACACCAGCACACACCTCAGCCAGAGGTAACACACACATGCAATGGTTTTACACGTTTAAGTACTGATGATGTGTCAGTTAATTGTTTACTGTGATCAGTAACAGTGTAGTGTGTGCGCAAGGAGCTGATACCAACAGGTTGTGTGTATGTGTGTGTGTGTGTGTGTGTGTGTGTGTGAATGAATGTTGCAGGTTGTGAGAGGCGTCCTCCTAAGCACCTTAGCGAGAGTAGATTGGGGGCAGGGCCTCGGAAGCCACGTGTGGGAAACGCCCCCTCTTTGATGCCCCACCCACCTAAGAGCAGTCTGGTCAAACTGGTGGGAAAAGTGTACTCACTAAAGTGCAGGTGAGACACACACACACACACACACACACACTAGACTGAGAGTGTTGGGTGGCTGAGCAGATGTGGATCTGTTTACAAGCTTAATTTTATAAACACACAAACTCACCCCAGCACTTTAGGAATTGGATGATTTGTATGTGACCATCCAGAAGAAGGTGTTCTTACTGTTTTCCCCAAAATTCAGTAAAACAACAAAAAGGGGAAAACTGATCCTGATTTTCATGACTTTTGCTGAATACAGTAATCCCCCGCTTTTCGCGGGGGTTACGTTCCAAGAGCACCTGCGTATAGTGAAAAACTGCGTTGTTGTGTTTTGGTTTAAAAAAAAAAAAAAAAGCCAAAAAATGCCTATTTTTATAGTGTAAACCCTAAATATCCCCCAGATATGCTCCCAAAACACTTTAATTTCATTTTAAACTCAGTTTAATACACTACCCTTAACAAGAATATGAAGGTAAGCCCATACAGACTGTACTGTAATTCATGCACAGACTTTTTTCTTTGGTATGCACTGTCGTTTTCTTTAGTATAAACAGGTAAATACAGTAAAAAATTACATTTTTAGTCATAAAAATACAGTAAAATGTAGGGGTAATCACCAATAATTTTTTAATCAATAATATACTGTTCATCAGCGGCGCGTCTTATTCAGGGTTCTTCAGGAGGACTGTATTGTAGAGACCCGCTGGTTAAAGCAGACATTTGGACGGCGACTGAGCTCAACAGCCTCTTTTAATTTAATCTACAGTAATAAAACTACTGGGCTTTAAGGAGAACAAAACGAAAAACGAGAAAAACTCGAGATGAGTCAGGGGCGGACTGGCAATCTGTGCGTTCTGGAAAAGAACGGCTGTCTGGTGCACGGCGGCCGTCGGCCTGTCTTTCTCAGTCGATCTGCCGGCTGGTGCGCTGGCAGAGCCAGGAAATTTTCATTGGGGTGGCCTGAATGGATCGGTGATCATGTTTGGGGTGGCACACGTGTTTCTTTAGAAACAGGGCTGGACTGTTTATCAGCACCCCCCCACCCCCCGGAAACGACAGCCTGGAGGACCTGTCTCGGCTCAAAATGCCCGGACCAATTTTTTGTCCCAGTCCAGCCCTGATTAGAAAGTACAGGTTTATTTGAGGCACCTAAACCACACACCGCAACAATATTTGGAATGAGGGTATTGGTGGAAAATATCAAATAATACATGGTTTATCCAATTTTTCCCTTATTTCTGCAGACAAAATGATAAAGAAGCCCACATCATACAAATGTAGCATTTTAAAGACAATTGTAACAGGTATTACTACTTTTACAACTGACAGAAAATATTTATAAACGCAATCTCTCCTCTGGTATTGTAGATTAGCGTATGAACCGCTGCTATAGACTGCAGTTCATCTGAGGACAGGTTGTGTGCGCGCAGCAAAAGTGCCTGGGTAGAAACGTTACAGTGCAGGAAAGGTTCTGCATGGGATAAAAAAAAAATAGCGACCACTGTGATGCGGTGCTTGGGGTGGCCAGGATTCACCCCACAACGCCGCCCTTGAGCTGGTGAAGAAAGTCAAGGCTGTTTTTTAGTCCCAGTCCACCCCTGCTCTGAGTACAGCATATTTAACCATCCCAAAAGCATTGGACAAAAACATTTATACAGTTATATTTTATATGGAAATGTAGCTGAATTTACATTCATATTTGTTACAAAATTAGTACATTTTTCTTAATAATTCAGAAGTAAAATGCGTTAAAAAAAAACGTTGCCATGAAAAAAGCAAAAAAACAAAAAAAAAATGCGGAGAATATTAGCAGGTTCCGTGTTATTGTGGAGATTTCCGCGTAAAACTATCAGGTTCTCAGAAAAAATCCGCGTGTGGCTGAATCTGCGTGTAAAACCAGGGGATTACTGTATTTATTTTAAATGAACTAAATTGAATATACATATAGAAAAGATTGCTTATGATCATCATTATGCACTGTGTGTGTGTGTGTGTGTGTGTGTGTGTGTGTAGGTTCTGTGAGGAGGTGTTTAGGGGTCCTCTCTCGGTGCAGGAGGATTGGCTGATTCACCTGCGGCAGCACATCCTCAACCTCAAGCGGGAATCCGCCCTCAACCCTGACCCCACACCGGACAGCCCTGCACCCACACTTCCTCATGCAGACACTGCGCAGCTGATTGGCACGCAGACCGTTTAGGGGTGGAGGATCAATGTTTGTTACCATAGCAACGTCTTCAGTGCCGCTCTGCCGCGCCCCCTCAGGAGGGTCTACAGTGGTGCTGCTGGTGGACGGAGCGCTGCTTTTACAGAGGCTGCTGTGGTTTTCCTGTTTTTACCTGGTTTTATTCCAACTCTTTTCTAATTGGGACTTTTTACATTTTAGTTTTTATTGATACAGGGAACTACACACACACACACACACACACACACACAAACTACACACAGTGTGGTTTTGAAACAGCACTGTTTTTTGGTCAGGTGTAGGTGCTATTGATTACTAAAATAAAATCAATCATGATTTTATATTTTAAGTTTTTCTTTCTTTGTATGTGTTGAGTGTGTGAGGTATGTGTTTTATTTTCATTTCCAGCAAACGTGAGACACCAAACATCTGATCTACACTGAGAGTAAGGTTTTTGTCTCAACTATTGCTTTAAAGTATAAAGGGTTGATGGGGGTTATACTCTCCAGTGGTGGGGTTAACAGTTCTATTTGTTGCTGTGTTGTTTTTTTGCTGCTTTTTTTTTTTTTTTGCTGTGTGCAAAAAAAAAAAACTCAACACAGCAACGGTGTTCTACACTGAAATTCAGCAGTTCCTTACTTTATGTAAATTATTCTTGTGGTACCTCTGGATGTGCCGCCTGACTGCAGAGCAGCAATTAGAAATATTAGAATGTTCAGCGTCTAATGTTCCAGATCACACCGGTGTGACCGTATGCTTCAGTGTAAAGTAAGTCACGTGTGCAACCATGTGACACTGTGCACTGAAGTGTTAGCAGGGTTAACAGGTGAGCGGGGGTTTACAGGAGTGAGCAGGTGTTAATGGGGGTGAGTCACTCCTGTGGAGTGTTATGCTGTAAGTGTGTGTGAGTGAAAAACCCACTCCATTTCCCTGCACTGAATTAATGAAGTCTGGTTTATTAAGGCGGTGCTGGTACGCCATGTTCCACCAAGCGATCACCTTACCATCCGGCCTCCCGATCAGTTTACACTGCTGCTATTTCTGCTGCAGCTCTAACGAGCCTTTCAGAGCCAGCGCTGGGTCCTGCTCTCTCACACACACACAGGTCGAAAGGTCAAGGGCCGGTGGTTTAAAGAGATGTCCAGCCCTCCTTAAAGAAGCACTTTAGCACTGAGTGTCCTCAATTGGTTTAGTGAGACAGCAGTGAGACACAAGTGCTGATAAATAGTCTGTACAGCTTTGCTGCTTCACTGCTCCTGATGCTCCGAGCTGCCGGTCTGGATTCTTAGATCAGATTCTTAGGTGTTGGTGAAATTCTGACATTTTCAAGTTCAAATAGTGCATCATAATGTGTGCCAGGTTTCGTAGTGTAGAAGACAAAAAGAAGAAAACGAATTCTGAGAGAACACAGGAACAGTGTTGAAACGTCACTGTAGCTGTGTGGAGGCAGTGACCTGAGTGACCTCTCCGACGCACACCCTGCAGTGAACCTGGCCTGCCCCAACCATGCGGTCATGGAAAATAAAACAGCATGAGAACCTCCTGGAGAACATCAGGGCCTGCAGAAATGCAGCTTCAGCCCCATCCAGCCAGTCTGAGTGACAGAAATTCATTTAAATGTTTAATAAACTCTGCATTAAGTAATAACAACGCAGACTTTGATTCTTTTGGGGGTGGGGGTACTTAAACACCATATGAAATGTTCTCTGGAGGACCTGCTGGTACTTCTGAAAAACACACAAGCCTTCTCTGCAGCTCTAGCTCAGACACCCAAACCAGTGGAAGCAGCTTCAAAAATGTTTTACAGCTTGAAATATCTGCTACAATTCTTCTCATTTTCTATGTACACCAGTTTACACTCAATGTATGTCCAGGGTTTTGTAAACAGCAGGAAAAAACAATGATGACCAAAGTCAACCAATTAGGACATAGTCTCCAACCAGTAAAGATGAGAAGACTGGACCACCGACATCAATCAGTCTGGATAAAGAAATGGGCCCACCAGTATCTAATCAATCAGGACACTGAGGCAGGGCCATTAACACTTAATCAGAATGAGGATACAAGACCACACTCATCTAATCAATAAGAACGATGAGATGGTACCACCAACATTTCATCTCCTCATGTTCCAGTAAAGCTGATGAAAAGACCTGCTGTGGAATTGGCCAGAACTTGTGTTAGCTAACGTTAGCTTATTAACTGTGTAAATCAGAAACCTTAGCATGTATACTTAGTTCCCACCCTGGCAACAAGAGTGTGCTGTTAAAGGCAAAGGACAGCAGAGGGGTCTGCTTTGTGGTTTGTTTTCATCTTCGTAAGTGTTCAAATTTTGTAAAAATCTAAAATGTCATTCACGTTGAAGCACTGAAACAGCAGACGCGTGAACAGCGAGGGAACTGGACATTCGGGGGGGGGGGGTCTGCTGGTAAAGCCTTTGATTCTTCAAGTTTTAGAGAAATGCAGCTGGACACATTCCTGTCCTGCTTCTCCACTCCTATCCAATCAGAGAGATGACCTAAAGATCAGAGAGAACAAAGCCCTGCCCCTTTTCCCTTCATGCTCATCCCTCGCTTCACTCAGCGTGTCCTTCAGACCAACTTCGGGAAATGATCTTCCCAGCGGAAATGACCTGCCAGCGTGTGTCCTGTCCCACTGCTTTACTGGAACTTCCCTGAACAGCGGGACTGGATTCTGCAGAAATGAGGCCTGGCTCGCGTGTTTAGAAGTGAAAATAGTGAACATCTCTATCACCATGGGGTTCATCCTGGACATGCATGTAGGAAAACACACACTCACATACATATACACGCTCACTTGTAGTGGTGTAGAACTGGCCCAAACCCCTAAGCAGCTGAGATCACACTGGGCAAACTGGTTGCCTCAGTGTTTTGATAAAGGTTCCTTCATGGTTCCTGGACTGGACTATTAAAGCAAAATCCCTTTGACTGGTGTAGAACTCCCACATTATGTAAACATTCTTTTAAATGTTCTTCACACTCATGCCTCATGTGTGCTAAAAGGTTGTTTGAATAACCATCTTATTTTTTCTTGGCAGGGCTGGGGAAACCAGTTCTGGTGGAGAAAGCTCCAAAACTGTGCCTGTTCTCTATTGCTTCCTGTGGCGTCTCTCAGGAGAACTCTCTCTGCCAGCTTTGTTCTGAGATGTTCTGCTCCACCGAGATGCTTCAGCCATTTGAGGAACATTAACATCAACAATCAGACCATCTAGAAGTTTAGACCTGACCACAGCATTTTAATCAAACCTACATAAAGACTCACACCAGCTCATGGTAAGCAGCAGTCAGTGTCACTGCAGTCCAATTAGACCCACAAATTAACTGTGTCTCCATCTCTCCCAGTGAGATTTTGAATTGAAGAAACGAGAGGTTGATGTTACTGAGATCAGCAAGAACCTGCAGACTAAGGGCAAACCGCCCCCCCACTCCCCCACCCCCCGCTCTAAAGCTCAGATATCGGAGGTTAAATTAACTAATAAAACACTTGTTTGTGATGCAGGAGATGAGAAGATAGCAGGTCATTCCAGTGGAGCAGAATGAAACCCCTCCGTGATCTATGTCTAAGAGCCATTATCTGGACGGAGGTGCGTCAGACTCCATCTGGCCTTGGAGGTAATGATTAACTCCCGGGGCGGCAGGGCAGAGTGTGCAATTCTTTCCCCACTCCAGAGGAACCTGCAGTAGGAGGAACTCTGAGGGAGAGTGCGACTGTATCTGTTCACCTTTTTAGATTTAACAGCTAAATGGAGGCCTTTAGAGTCTGTCTAAAATCCAGTTTAGGAATATGTTAGTGGTATACATGTGCCACTGCCATTCACTGCCTGTGTAGCCATCCACTGCAACTACAGCCATCTACTGCCATCTACTGCCACTACAGCCATCCACTGCCACTTCAGCCATCCACTGCTATCCACTGTCACTACAACCATCCATTGTAATTGACTGCCATTACAGCCATTCACGCCATAACCCCCACTAAAGCCATATACTGCCACTATAGCCATCCACTGCCTGCCTCTGTCATCCACTTCCTGCCACTGTCTGCCATTCAGTGCCACTAATGCCACTCTTTGCCACACACTGTCATTTACCGCCACAAACTTCTACTCACTGCCACTACCCACTACTGACTGTGGGGAGCTGCCCTAGATGTTCAGGTCTCCTGCTGTATAAAATCCCATCCAGTTCCAAACACAAGTAAATCTTGTTTTTCCTGCAGTTCTTAAATTACTGATTCAGCACATTTCTTATGCACCAGGCTGGGGTTCTTCACCAGTGATCATCAGCTCTGCTAACTGATCCGTCAGAGGAGAGAACACACAAACCCACTCTGACAGACTCTGGAAGAAGAGCTGGTGTTTAGAGAGCAGGTCAGGCTTTGGTCAGACCTCGGCTGATGTGGAACCAAAGTCAGTGAGCGTGTTCGCTGAGCAGTGATTGGTTTGTCCTGGAAGATTCTTCACTTTAAAACCCTAATTCAATCAGCCCAGCTGGTCTTACATGTTTTGGATGCTGAATCGGTTCCAGGCTGTGGTCCAGGTAAAGGAGGCTTGCAGGCTCCTGAGAACACGCAAAGGCTCATAAGGTCAAACTGCTTTAAACACATTAAGACGGAATTTGATTTGGATGGATTCTGTTTATAAAAAATTGATCTTGTTTGGAGAAAGACATGGCTTGGCGGCACAGGTTTCTCTTCTGAAGCCTGGCTGAGAATTTAGAGGTTTTTGGGAGAGAAGAGCCCCGTTCAGGACCCAAAGCCAGGATGAACATGTCTGAGACCTTAGAGTTTTTGGATCACTAATATTTTTCCACAGCCACCACGTTCACCATCGTCTTAAAGTCCACCACTCTCCCAAAATCCATCAACCACCTAAAGTCCACCATCCTCTTCAAATCCACCACACTCCCAAAATCCACCAACCTCCTAAAGTCCATCAACCTACATCCATTTTACCTTTTCCTCCCATGACCACTTGTCCTCACCTTCATCCAGATTTAGTTGATAAGTTGAAACATGTCTGATGTCCGAAGTTTGCATCTTTAGTTATAACGCTGGAGGTATGGGGCTAATGTAGCTAACTCCACCGATTAGCATGATGCTAACTGCAGGCCTAAATAATCACTCTCTCTTTACACTGTGTGGAGGTTTTTAGTATCTTTGATAGACTCGTTCTTGCACTTTCTGATCCTGCACTGTTAACTGGAACCATGAACTAAATTATGTTAGCATAGCTAAAAACAGAACTTTCCGAGGTTCCATGCCTGTTCCCCCAGTGCCTCTCCACCAAACATTCCCTTCTCACTTCACCTTTCTCTTTTTCTCCTTACCATTCCCCCTAACTTCTCACAAACACTTCGCCTCCAAACCTTTCCTCCTCATGTCTCCGCCAAAATTCTCCTCCTCACTTCTCCTCCTCCTTTCTCCTCACTTGTCAAAAGAGGGATCCCTCTTTACATTTCTAAATAATATTTTCCTTTAAATTAGTCCTTTTATCACCTTAATGCAGTAAAACGGAATAATTCAGAGTAAATGCTCAATAATGTATAGTAGATACTGAATAATTCTAAAGTGTAAAGTTAATGAATAATTTAAAAGGCTTAAGGAATGAAGTTAATGAGTTGAATGTTATAGCTGTAACTGAAGCGTGTAAAAGTTTTTTTCGGTTGTGGGTGTGAATCTGAGCTGAGTGTTTGGCGTTTGAGCAGATTTTCCACCACTTTAGAGAAGCTCCCCGGTCCACTTTTATTGGTTAATGTGTTCTGATGTGCAGTTCCGTCTGGAGGGTCTGGACCTGAACTCCTACAGCTCTGAATCCGGCCAGAACGGGGAACCCGAGAACTGCTGTGGTTTTAAAAAGCTTCTGTCTGCTACTTTACTCCAGCAGTTCTGCTCCTCGGATCATCCAGCCTGAACTGCAGACCCTCTCAGCCAGGGTGGGGTGTTGAGGGCGGGGGGTTTGGGGTGTCAACACTTCTTCATCTCTATCAGAACCAGATCTTTTCAGAAAAGAGAAAACATGTCATGCAGAGAGAAACATCAATGCCCCCCCCACCAATTTTCTAATTTTCTAATGCCATTAAATGCAATGGATGTAATACATGTAATGAAGGATGAAATTATATGTAATGAACAATGTAATTGTGATGAAGGATGTAATCAGGTGATTGTTGATGTAATAACATGTAATTACTGATGTGTAATGAATGATGTAATTACACATAATTAAGGATGTAGTTATATGTAACGAATGATGCAAGTAAATGTAATGAAAGATGTAATTAAATGTAAAGAATGATGTAATTGTTATGAATGATGTACTTAAATGTAACAAACGATACTACTACTACTACTACTACTACTAAATTACAATGAATTATGTAATTACATGTAATGAATTGTGTAATTACATGTAATGAATGGTTTAATTCTATGTAATGAATTATGTAGTTATGTGTAAGGAATAATGTAGTTACATTTAATTAATGATGCAATTAAACTGATGTGATTATATTTTGGGTTAGAGGTTTAAAAACATGCTGTTTTGTGTTTGAGGACGTTTCTCACTTGTCTTTTTTACCCAGTTTGTTATTTATCTTTGAGATGGAACGTCGCTCACCATGTGCCAGACATTATAAATCAACTCTGCTGCACATTTTTCCTGCTGGCACCGGGAACACCACAGGTATTTATCCTGGAATAATCCTGAAACATTCCAGTTCTATAATCAGAATTTGTGATCTGTGAGTGAGTTTATCAGTCAAAAGATTAATAAACTGTGTGCGCGCAACTGCCGTTTTGATGTTAGAAAGTTGGCAGGTGTTTATGAAGGGCACTCCACAGTCACAGCCCCCAAACACAGCTCCTCCCCTCAGTGTTCAGCCCCTCCAACTTCCTAAACTGAACCAAATTCAAAATTTTCTTAATAAAAATTTAGGAAAGAAGAACTTTTCATATATGTGTGTGTGTGTGTGTGTGTGTGTGTGTGTGTGTGTGTGTAGCCCCTACCCCGTTCAACATGTGATGATCATTTAACAGAGCAGAAAGATGTTTCAGAAGCAGGTCTTTTCTGGAGGAACCAGCTGGAGTTGCTCAGTCGCTCCTCAGACAGGACGCAGGACCACAATTGGTCAGCAGCACCTTCATAGAGAAAAGAAATAAAATTACCCCTTTCTGCCTGTTCTGTTCTCCAGATCCAGATGATCCAAGATGTTCTACAGAGAAACTCCAACGAGTAAGATTCTCTCCTGTACACTCAGTTTGGGTTAAGCTGGCTTTATTGCCAGAGTATAACTTCAACAAGCATCAATCACCAGGGTCACACAAGGTCAGCATGGGAGGAGCTTATCTGGATGTGACGGGAGGGGTTATACAGGATGGGCCACGTTTATTTGACCAGTGGGCGGGGCTATGGTCTGTGCAGAGAGGCTTGAGTTCTAACAGAAGGAGATCTCAGCCCAGTTTCTGGACCAGCACATACCAGACCTATACACTCACACACTCCCGCTCATGGACCAGCCGTCCTGCACATAGCTGGATTAGTGTCAGGACACAGTGTCTCCAGCATGGTAAGATCATCTTTCAGAATTTAAAATTAAATACATTGAATATGAAAATGTGCAACACGTGTTTATCCAGTGTGTTACATTGAGTAAACAGTTTGTATGTGTTACACCCTGTCTGTAAAGTGTAACTAAACAATGAGTGTGTGCTACACTGTCTGTAGAGTATAACTAAACAGTCTGTTCCTCACGCTCCACACCGCTCCAGTCTATAACACAGTTCAATACTGTTGAATTAAGATTAATATACTTCAGGAGATCAGTATTTACTGCGGCTTCATCATTCACTCACCTTCACTCTCTCACTCACACACACACACACACACACACACACACACACACACATAGCCCTTCCTGAAGCTGATGACCGTTTCTTACCAGCATTCAGGGAGAGGTTGTCTGATCTGTACCATGTGGTCAGAGGTTCCTCCAGCTCTGCTGAAACTCAACTGCAGGGACTGGAGGACAAGGCTGTTCCTGAATCTAACAGTTCAGTCGTGGGTCAGCAAGGGGATTTTGGGAGTCCAAGCTCCAAACCCAGGTGACAATGTCCATCTCCAGTGTCACCAGTTGTTCCTCCAGTTGCTCCAGTGTTGTGGTGTTGGATGATAGTGTTAAAGGATGGTGCTGAATTATGGTGTTAAATGATGATGTTTGATGATGGTGTTTGATGACGGTATTTGATGATGCTGTTGGATGATGGAGTTGAGTGATGGTGTTGGATGATGGTGTTGAATGGAGATGGTGTTGAATGATGGTGTTGAATGATAGTGTTGAATGATAGTGTTGGATGATGGTGTTGAATGATAGTGTTGGATGATGGAGTTGAGTGATGGTGTTGGATGATGGTGTTGAATGGAGATGGTGTTGAATGATGGTGTTGAATGATAGTGTTGAATGATAGTGTTGAATGATAGTGTTGGATGATGGTGTTGAATGATAGTGTTGGGTGATGGTGTTGAATGGAGATGGTGTTGAATGATAGTGTTGGATGATGGTGTTAAATGGTGATGGTGTTGAATGATAGTGTTTGATGATGCTGTTGAATGATGGTGTTGGATGATGATGTGGAATGATGGTGTTTAATGATGCAAAAGTCTTGAGCCCCTCTCAGTTCTTCATATTTTGCTTCCAAAGATCCAGACACTCTTGTATTTTAATGTGGTCTTGAGGTGCAGTTCTCCAAGCTTCCTGAAGGACTTTCAAAGACTCCAGTCCCTGAACTTGACTAGTTTCAGAGGAATATTTTTTGTTCGTTAAACCACACTTTGACCCACATATGAATCATTCAAGCAGAACAAAACATATCTAATTTAAGGCCTGAACCAGTGAAGAAACAGGTGCAGATGATTCCAGTTCAGGTATGAGGTGGGAGGTGCTGCTCTGCTTGGCAGAGCGAGATGTTACAGATGTCCTTCAGCTGTTCTGCACAGTGCTGGAGAATCGTCCAGATATGTAATCTGAAGCAGCAGACAGGAGGAGTGTTTGAGGGTCACTGTTTAAGGGTGTGTGTCCTTATTGTCTGTGAAGTGGCTGTTTGTGATTGACAGCTTATTTCTGACTGGTCTGGACACTGCAGTGTCTCCTGATCTGAAAGCAGGGTTTCAGATCTTTAACAGCAAAAGAAATTCTCCAGCCAGACAGGGCTTCTGGTTGGTGCATCTTGATGGTTTTCACAGCAGTTACACTCGCACTCGTATGATTAATATAGATCATTACTTAAGCCTTTGTATCAATACATCAACCTTCAGGTCAATACATCAGCGTTCAGATCAATACATTAGCCTTCAGATCAACACATTAACGTTTAGATGAATACATCACCCTTCAGATCAATATATCAGCCTTCAGATCAATACTTCAACCCTCAGATCTATACATCAGCCTTCGGATCAATACATCACCTGCAGATCAGTTCATCAGATTAATACACCAGCCTTCACATCAATACCTCAGCCTTCAGATGAATACATTAGCCTTCAGATCAACACAGCAGCCTTCAAATCAACACAGCAGCCTTCAAATCAACACAGCAGCCTTCAGATCAAGACATCAACTTCAGATCAATACATCACCATCAGATCAATACATCAACCTTCAAATCAATACATCACTTTCATATCAAAACTTTCAGATCAATATATCAGCCTTCAAATCAATACATCATCCTTCCAATCAATGCATCAACCCTCAGATCAACACATGAACCTTCAGATTAATATATCAGCCTTCAGATCAATACATTGTCCTTCCAATCAATGCATCAACCCTCAGATCAACACATTAACCTTCAGATGAATATATCAGCTTTCAGATCAATACGTCAGCCTTTGGACCATTACATCAGCTTTTAGTTCAGTAAATCACCTTCAGATCAGTACATCAACTTCACATCAATACCTAAGCCTTCAGATCAATACATCAGCATTTAGATCAGTACTTCAGATCAGTACATTAACCCTCTGATCAACCTTCAGATGAATACCTTAGCCTTCAGATCAATACATCAACCTTCAGATCACCTTCAGATCAATACATCACCATCAGATAAATACATCAACCTTCAGATCAATACTTTAGTGGTGGGGCATATTTTCTTCTCTTTGATTTGTGCACAAACATAATATTTAAATGTACTGTTATTTTGATATATATACATGTGTGCGTGTGTGTGTGTGTGAGAGAGAGCTGCTCAAGGACTAAAGATACTGTGGTCAGAAACGGCATCCTCACGGCAGGAGTTTAATTTCACACACACAGCAAATGACACAAACACACACACACACACACACACAC